>PVIH01007485.1:0-99967 GCA_004025045.1 Sigmodon hispidus | reverse complement strand
ATTGTTATACTTAAAATTATTTATAAAAACTATACACTCATTTTAAAATGCCTATTTTTACAATATTAGCCTCACTTTCTTAGTTGATTAAAATTACAGACTATAGTTACTCAAATTTATCACCTAAAAGTCAAAATACTCAACTTTTTCAAAAACATGTTAAAATACACCCAATAAATAAATGTCTTCAACCACTTCATAGACCAAAGAAATATGACATTCAAAATTTTGTTATCTCAAATTTGGCCTTAAAAAACATAACAACTCCTAATATCACCGTTCCTTTCTCAAAATAATATTAAACATCACAGACATCTTACAAAAAGATTGTCTTATTTAATAAATAATGGCCTAAGAGACAAAAAAACTACACTTGCCCCTACTACTGTCAACATACTCACTATCCAAAATAAACCTACAAAATAAAAAATAAAAACTACCAAAGCCTACCTAAACAAAATAAAACAGTCCTACCAAAAAATACCCTACTTCTATAAAAACTTGTCAAATATCCTAGGCCAATAGCCACAAAAATAAATGCTCCCGCTATACAAAAAAATAATAAATAACTGTCCAAATAATTAACTAACGTTGTCTTCTCCTAAATTCTAAAAATTACTTCATGCTTCCAACTTATATATTTTCCTTCTCAAGTCTTAACAGTATTAAAAATTAAATAATTAAAATTATTATTACTTCACATTTCAACAAAGACACTCAAATGTTAAAACTCTATTATTTAAAATAAACAGCCTTAAACCAATCCCTATACATTTTCTCATATCAACATTTTAAATATTAAATTATACTTTATAGTTATTGTTTATTAACAATAGTTTAACCTCACTTATATTAATACCTTTCTCTTTCCCAAACACTGTCTCATAATGATCCCTATAATATATAATTTTATACCTAGTTTAAAACCTTCCTATTTAAACAAAACAAAAAAATATAACAAAAAATCAAAAACTATATATATAAACAATCACGTCATAAAACTAAAAACAAACAAAACATAATTAACTAAAAAAAATTCCAAAAATAAACCTTCAAAAGAGGGGACCAAGACAAAAAGTCATCATTCTCTCACAAAAATTCCCAAACCAAATACACAATTCACTCCAACTGCCCAAAAATTCAAACATACAACATAAAAATAAAAAATCTTCCTTAAAAAGACTCCGACACACTACAACCTCATCCTGTCATCTTCTCCTAAAACCAACTCTATTTTATAAACTATTTTCACCAAATAAACCCTATTTAAAACATATCTCAAAACAAATTTCTACCACAATATAAATATATCTTTAAAATAACAACAAAAGACCTTCAAAACCAAAACAACCAACAGGGCAATGGTCTATTCTGACTGTCATTATGTCATCAGATTTAAAATATTAACAGTATGACTTTAATAACATGTACAAGGGTTCAGGATAATTCATGGCTAAATTTTCAACAAAAGTCAAGAAATGTTCTTTGGCAATGGGCTAAGTTGCATGCCGTTGAATATAACCATGTTTCATTTTCATTTTTTCCTCTCAACTTTGGAAAAAATAGAGAGCAATTCACTAAAATCCCCAGAATAATGCTATGTAAGTGAACACTAATATATATACTATAATATGCATTATAGTATATCAGAGTATACAAAGAAGTACAGAATTTAGTAGATATTAACCTTAGGCCTAAACATATGTATAATTTCCAGCTGAAACAACATAGGAAACAGACAGTATCTCATCTTAAATGCTAAGCTACAGTGCCAGATGATGGTGGCCCATGTCCTTAATCCCAACTTTTAAGGAGGATCTCAGTGTTCAAGGCCAGCATGGTCTACAGAGTGAATTCCAGGACAGCCTGGGCTAGAGAGAAACTCTGTCTTGAAGAACCAAAATCCAAACCAACCAACCAAACAAAAACCCAACCAAAACCACCACTACCACCGCCACCAAAAAGCTAAGTTGTATAAGGGATTCACTATCTTATCAGTGGTAGTTTTTAATTGTTTTGTTTTTTGAGACAGGGTCTCACTTTCTAGATCAGGCTGGACCTTAAACTCACTGAGCTCTGTAGCTCTGCCTTTGGAGTGCTGGGATTAAAGGGTGCCACCAAGCCCTGCCTTACTTTATCTATCTATCTATCTATCTATCTATCTATCTATCTATCTATCTATCTTTTATTTATTTATTTAATTTGAAATAGGGTTTCTGGGGCTGGAGAGATGGCTCAGCGGTTAAGAGCACCCTCTGCTCTTCCAGAGGACCCGGGTTCGATTCCCAGCACCCACATGGCAGCTAACAACTGTCTGTAGTTCCAGTTCCAGGCAAACACCAAGGCAAATAAATAAATAAAGTTAAAAAAAAAAAAAAAAAAGAAATAGGGTTTCTTAAAAATAAGTAAAAATATTTATTAAAAATCCTCTAAGGGGCTAGAGAGATGGCTCAGAGGTTAACAGCACTGACTGTTCTTCCAGAAGTCCTGAGTTCAATTCCCAGCAACCACATGGTGGCTCACAGCCACCTATAACAACAACTGGTGCCCTCTTCTGTATACATAATAAGTAAATACATATTTTTAAAAAATCCCTTTAGACTTTAATTTTTAAAATTATGTATATGCAAGTGCCCAGATTCCCCACTAAGTGGGTCCCCAGGACCTACAGTCACAGTGGTGGTGAGCTGCTCAGTGTGGGTACTGGCAGCTAAACTCCGACCCTCTGACAGAGTGGCAAGCTCTCTCTCTAACTGCAGAGCTGTCTTTTCTGACACCAGTTTTACAGACTCTAACACAGTGTTGTTCTTTCTTTTTGGTCTACTTCTTTCCCCAAGTTTTTACTACAAAAATTTACATATGTAAGAAATAAAACAAGCAGCAGACAGGACCTAGTTATATCAATATTTTGTCAATCTCCCCACGCATCTGCGTTCCTGAGGCGCATTCTAATATCTGGTCATTTTTTTAATGGCATAGATTTTTCTTACCTGTAGGAAATCTATTCGGGCTATAGCACCCAAAAATAGAACCATTCTTGGTTTGAGAAAAAAGGTTCTTGGTACAATAGAATGTGTTGGCAAAACAATATCTACCTCTCTTTCTGTTAGAAGATTTAAAATCTGTAAAGCAAAAGACAGGATTTACTTAGAAGACTACTTTCATTTAACATACTTTGTAATTTGCTTATAAGACTAAGTACTGAAAAATGTTCAGAGTTTATAATAAATTATGTTCATTATCCACACATAAAATTATATATTATTTCTAAATTAATTATTATTCTATTCATTTCACAACTTTATATTAAGCAGTAGCAAAATAATATGATAGGTTGTAAGACTTTCCTATGACAGCACTATCCCCCAAATATCAAAATAGTGTGTATGCTAAAATACTGTTGGGTCAGTAAGAATGAAAATATATGCTCAAGGATCCAGGTAACAGTAGCTTCCAGCTTTCGATAATGGACAATGTAATCTCAGGTCCTTAGGATCAAGCATGCAAGCATCAAATGCAAAATGGTTCACACCTACAGATCCCAGCTCCGGGAGGCTGATGCAGGAGGACTGCCACAGTTCTAGGCTAGCCCACACTGTAGTATTTCCAAGACCCCATTTCAAAAAAAACAAAAATGCCCCTTTTCTGCAAATCAAAGCAAACAGCAAAATGGTCACTCTTCTTTAGGAACAAGTCCATAACTTAAACATATATATCAGAACATCAGTGATGTGCACCTTGGCTTGTTAGGACCAGGGTTTTTTCTTTTTAAAGATCCATGTATGCCTGTACACGGGTGCCTGCAGAGGCCAGAAGAGGGCATTATACCCCCTGAACTGTTGTGACAGGGATTGTGGGAGCTGGAACTTGGCTCCTCTGGAAAAGCCACAGTATCTACAGGCCAACAGCAGGCATTGCTAACCACCAAGGTGCCTCTCCAACTTAGGATCAAAGTCACTAAGCAGACGGAGGAAAATCAGAGAGGAAAGATAGCAATTACCAGATCCTGGTAAGATTTAAGGAAGATAAAATACATTAAAAAATAAATTCACAGTAGCTCAGCAACCTAGGTGTCTATTGGAGGAGGAATGTATAAAGAAAATGGGTTTTACAAACAGAGAGTTTGAGTAGCCATAACAAATGTTTTTTTTTTTTGGGGGGGGGACAGGAAAATGGATGCAACTGGAATAAATCATAGTAAGCAAAATGTGTGGTACACCACCACGCTTAGCTAGACCTTCAGCTTATTCCTGTTTGATCTGGAAAGCCCCATTCTCTCTCCAAGCCCCACCCTCTCAGAGACGCTCCAACAAAGAAAAGGCTCCAAAAAGTCAGTTCTGCACTCTGGGCGGGCAGCTATGACAGCTCCTCCTTTGAAGTTGCCAGCAGCCCAAGAGCATACCTGAAGTGCTCAGCTTTTGACAATGCTTGGGCACAAACCCAGCTGTGGAGGACACGCCATTAGCCCTCACCAACAGGCTATGTAAGCTCTCTGCTTCAGTTCTGGCACCTCACGTCTCTGCTCCATCTCTGGGGCTGGAGGACTCACCTGGGAGTTGCTTTGCTCAAATAAAACTGTTTTGTGCAAATAAAACTGTTTTGTGTCAGCCAGGAAACTTATTGTTGAGTTACAGAAAACCTATTATAGGCTGAATTTAATTCGACAACAGCTAAGTTACCTGTGAAACATTGTAATTTGAGTAAAAGGGTGGTCACGGCAGGATAGATGGAATCAACAATAGTTTAAAAATACGGTCACCTGACCACTTGGAATTTCAAGTACTTCAAGACGTGTCAAGGCAAATATATACTATATTTGTTCTGCACAGCTTTGAAGAACAGTGGGTACAAGTCACTGGGAGACTTTCAGTGCAATGCAAAAAGCAGGCAAAGAATAGCAGAATACCCTGGGAGCACACATGACACTACTCTCATAAGTTGTCATAACTCACCTCAGCTCAAACTATATGACATTATGAACGACATGTTTTCAAGGGAATTCAAGCAGGGACTAGGAAGGTGGACTGTAATATTTATAATTTCTAACCTTTAAATATAGGAACCTCTAACACGTCTGTCTCCCTAAGGTAATAAACACAATGTTAATACTGTTGTTTGCCTACAGAGACGTCAACTAAATGAACATAGAATCTGATAGCATATAGATTCATCCTTGAACTGCTTTTATAAGGAAGCCAGAGTCGAGTTTTAAAATGAAAACCTACCTCTTTTCTTGTTTTCAGCTAGTTAAGACATCTACAATTAAAAGCAAATATTTTTTAAAAGAAACCGAATACATACACAGTTTTCTTTTGTAATCCCAGGGGTGTCATAAAACCAGTGTGCATCTCTCACGTCCTCTGGGGTCAGTTCCACTTGTTTGGTGTGATGACGACGTGAGGCCACAACAGGCTCATTTCCCATGTCAAAGGCCAGTGCGTCAGCATCAAACTCAAAGGGAACTTCGTCCTTTTGTTCCGTGGAGTGCAAGAATGTTCTTCCGACCCTTCCTAGAACAAATTAAATGAGTTTTTACACATTCCTTTAATGCTTTAATCCCCTGATTCTGGGGCATATGAGAAATTTCTGAGATGGGTTCAACATGATGTTAAACTTGTACTTTTTCTCCTTTTAGCTTCTTCTTTTTTTTTTTTTTTTTTTTTAAAACTTTATTTATTTATTTATTTGCCTTGGTGTTTGCCTGGAACTGGAACTACAGACAGTTGTTAGCTGCCATGTGGGTGCTGGGAATCGAACCCGGGTCCTCTGGAAGAGCAGAGGGTGCTCTTAACCGCTGAGCCATCTCTCCAGCCCCCTCCTTTTAGCTTCTATAGTGATAGGCAACAGATCACTCACACACACACTCTCTCTTTCATACACAAATGTATGTATATACACATATATACATATTTATCTTGATTGTTATATTTTGAAAAAGATCTCATGCAGACCAGGGTTGCTTCAAAATCACCATGGAACTGAGTTTTGTTTTTTTTGTTCTTTTTGTTTTTTTTTTTAAATTTCCCAAGTGTTGGGATTATAGAACTCTACCTGACAGCCCTGAAGACCTCCCCACCTCAGAGACAGGGTATTATTATGTACCTCTGGTTGTCCTGGAACTCTAGACCAGGCTGGCCTTGAACTCACAGAGATCCTCTTGCTTCTGCCTCCCAAGTGCTGGGACTAGAGGCATGAGCTACTAGGCCAGGCCTTGAAGACACCTTTTATGTTTGCCTTAAACAAGCCACTAAAACTACATGTATAAACATAAAACAGTGGCTAGGATGATGCTTTTGTTGTCTTCTTTTTCAATGATAATGTGATTCTCTTGCACAGTCAGTGCATTTAGTACATTTGATCAAGTGGTGCTAGAAATTCCTTCTTCTTCTATTAATGAAATTAGAAGAAAGATCAAGGAGATGAACAACCTAGTTAAAGACCTTAACTGCCTCTGCTGTTTGGGTTTTGAAGCAATAGTAACCTTTCCTACCAAAAAAAAACAAAAACAAAAACAAAAACTATATTCCAGAATAGGAAGGCAGTCTCTTCCTGCAAAAATGGGTAGCCCCAATGGCTACACTGCACAATTCTACACAACTCTATCACGGAACCAGTAAGCTTTTCCTAAAGAGGAAGGATGCATACCTACTACGTAACTATGCTTTTTCAGTTGATTGAGCTGACTTTGTTCTTCCTCACTAAGATCTTCTTCAGCTTTGCTCGCCTCTTCTTTAAGCCTCTTGTGTCTTCTGAACATTCTGTAAGGAGTCGGGTTGCAAATAGGAAACTTCAGGAGGTTTAATGTAGTACCTGAAATACCAAGTGTTTAAAAAAAAAAAAAAAAAAGAGTATGAACAAAGAAAACCAAACATTTCTGATTTATATCATATAACCTTCACGACAACTTATTTCCACCTTACAAATGAGGAAATAAACCTAGAGACTGGTTCAAGCCTAACTAAGAATTTGGGTACAATTTTTGCAAGTCTGTTTTACCCCTCTTCACCGTTTACCCTCCAGAACATCCAAGACGCTTTAAATCATATCCATAGGCAGTTTTAAATGAAGTGCTGAAGGGCAGTCAATGAAAGTTAAACTCTAGTTTCAAGGGGGCAAATTTCTATGAAGCTAATTCCTAAGACTGTAACTCTCCAAGTACATATGGTTCCCCTTAGCTTCTTCCTTCAGACAGGCCTCAAGCTCTGCCTCCACAGCATGGTGATGACAGACAGACAGAACCAACAGGCTTCTTTAACTCAGAACACTGCCATTTCTTCTTGAGGAATCTCTACAACATTCCACATCAACTCTTTCATATGTCTAATGTAACAGCCCAAAACAAATAAATTCAAGGGTGAAGAAAGGTCTTAGAGTAAGAAGAACACAGATACTTTTTTTTTTCCCCTTCTGTATCTTATGTATCTAACTCACAGTAACCTCCAGCCTCCACAGTAGCCAGGAATAGCTTTGATACTCTCCTGTCAGCCACCTCCTAAGTGCTGGGACACAGGAGTTTACCACCACATCTCGTTTATGTGGGACTGCATACTATCCCAGGCTTCGTTCGTTCCAGCCAAGAATTTTAGCAACAGGCTTTATCCACAGCCCCTCTAGAAACATTTCTATTAGAAAATGAAGCGTGGGCAGGAGAGATGGCTGCTCTAAAGAGGTCCTGAGTTCAATCATCAGAAACCACATGGCTCATAATCATCTATAATGAGTTCTGGTGTCCTCTTCTGGCCTGTAGGCATTCATGCCGGCAGGATACTGTACGCATAGTAAGTAAATAAATCTTAAAGAAAAATAAACCTATTGAATTTCCAAGCACTAAATTGTCACAAGAGGTCTGAGCAAAGTGGGGAGGAATTTTTTAAAGGGACGGTTCCTGGAAGCTCATGGTGGACATTTAAGGGCAGATGTACTAGGTGCCTGGGTCAAATCTAATTTCTCAACAATGGGGCCTCACCTGGCCAGGGGGAAATGGTGGCCCTGTCGATGGCTTCGGAGCCCTTGGCGGTGCAGTAATCAGACTCCAGCAGCGTGTTAAAGAGAGTGGACTTGCCGGCGTTCGTAGTGCCAACTAGGTAGACGTCGCCACGGTAGCGCCAGGAGCGCTGAAGTGCAGAGATCAATTCTTCAACTCCATAGCCGGTCTTGGCGCTGATCAGCCGCACGTCCTTGACCACAGTGCCAGACCTGGTCGACAGATTCTGATTCTTTTTCTCGTCCTGAGGCTCATCCTCGGCAGGATGCTGTGGTCCTCGGTGGCCAGGGGCCATGACGAGCCCGGCACGGATGCAGTCGTCCCAGAGCCGCTTCCGCAGACGCTGCAAGTAACCGGGAGCGTCCTGGGGCAGCAAGTCCACTTTGTTCCCTAGCACGAAGACCGGCTTGGGGCCCACCAGCTTGGGCAGGTCGGGAAGTAAGGCATCCGGCAGGTCGAGCAGGTCCACCATATAGAGCACCAGAGCCCGCCCCGGCCGCCGGAGAGCAGAGCTTACTAGCTCTAGGTACTGCTCGCGACTCACCTGCAGGCGCAGGGCACGTCGGTGATGCACTAGCAGCCAGCAGCGTTGGCACACGGTCCGCGCCGGGCCGCCGTCCGCCTGGGTCGCATCGCGGAATTTCTCCTCCGGCAGGTAGCCGGGCAGGGCAGGATGCTGGCAGTGCAGCTCGGCCCCGCAGCCGGAGCAGTAGATGCCGCTGGACGGCACCACCGTGGCGTCCGGCAGCTCGGTGACCTGCAGAGTCCGGAGGCCAGCACGCAGCTTCCGCTGAAGCCGCTCCTCCCGCTGCTGCAACCTCTGTCGCTCCTCATCCCGTTGCCGCTGCTGCAATTCCCGCAGCTCTCTTAGCTGTTCCTCAGGGTCCCGCTCCAGGATGTACTCAGGGAACAGAAAGCGCTCCTCCGTGTCGGGGCCTTCTTCGTAGTCCTCAGTCGCCGTGGAGCTAGGAGGAAGCCGGCGGCCCAGGGATGATGGGCTCTGGGAGAAGGTGGCCCCATACTTCCCCCCCAGGAGCCATTGTGTAGGACCATGGCACCTTGAGGCTGGCGTCGAGCTCCGCAGGAACCCGCGCAGCAGCCGACAAGCCAGGCGTGCGGGGAGCATGCGGCTGGCGGTGCAGAGGGCGGAGCCTCGTGCGCGCACCCGCGCCAGCGCCGGAGAAGCTCGTCCACCGGGGACTAGATGCCAGGGAACTGTCCAACGGCGTGACTAATCCTAGGTTTCTCGCGATGAAAGCTCTGAGCCCCGAGAACTCATCAAGTTATGCAAAGGCGCGGAGTAAATAGTGCTGGGTGGGCAGGAGAGGGTCGTCAGTGCACAGCCCTCACCCACAGCCTTTCTTTCATAAATCTACTTTACACAAGTCAAGTGTCATCTGTGCAACAACACTAAAAAACACGCAAAAGGGAACTTCCATGAACTGGATCCAACTTCTGGCCTAAGGAGCTGTCTTCAGCGACTCATCACTTGCATTTGCGCACTTCAAGCTCGCACCAGGCTTTGCCAGCCGTTCGCGCAGGCGCAAGTCTCACATAACCCCTCCCCCCGCTTAGACGCTGGGGATTCTGGGAACGCCGGAGACGGAAATTACTTGCTCTTACTGTGAGAGTTTGTGGTAGCAGTTTTTGTCTCTAGCTTTGTGAATTCGAGTTAAGAGGTCCGGAATCCTTTGGCCAAGATGTATGACGCCGACGAGGGTAGGTGACCATGTAAGACCTCCTCGCAGTAGCCACTTAGGCCGTACGGCAGGCGACCTTGCAGGGATGAAGGAGCTGCGCCCGCTACCCCATCCCGGCCCCCGCAACCCTGCTTTCACGCGCTGGGCTTGCTAGCAGTGTAGGCTCAGGGAAACGAGGGGTCTGCACGGCCTTCTGTTCCATCTGCTATCACCTTCCAGAATCGACAGTGTGCAAATGCATATTATCGGTGTTTTGACGTTGATTGGTTTCCTTTTCATATCTCTTACTTGCATAGATAGGTTTTTTTTTTTTTTTTTCAAGTACAGGGGCTTGAACCTAGGACCTGCACGTATTCTACTTCTGAGCCACATACCTGGTCCTGAGTAGCTCAATTTTTGGCCACGTACTTGTGCTGTAAATAAGGGTTCTGGGTTGACATTTCTTCACACTGTCTTCAGTTTAAGTACAAGCCTTAAAAGATGGCCTTTAAGTGGTCTCTTAGCATGAGATGACACAGTTCTTGGTATGTATTCCATTTTACAAGGACACATGTCTTCACTTTTATACGCACACTTTTTAATCCTATGCCTTTATTTTCATGTTACTGGCTTTTTTTTTTTGTTGTTTTGTTTTTCAACACAGGTTTTTTTCAGTGTATCCCTGGCTTGGAACTCAGTCAGAGATCCTTCTCCCACTGCCTTCTGAGTGCTGGGATTAAAGGCACCAGCATGCCTTGCTGACTCTTTATCTTGGTAGTGGGAGTATCCTGATCACATAGAAGAGCAAGAGGGGTAGGAAATATAGTTTGTAGTTCTGGGCGTCTTTGCACTTGTCTTTAATTCTAGGACTTGGGAGTGCAAGCAGGAGGATCTTTAAGGTCAAGGCCAATCCCTTCTACATAGTGAGTTCCAGATCAGCTAATATATATAATGAGACTTTGTCTCAAGAAAAAAATGTATACATATAACATGTAGATTGAACATACATGAACTGTGTACATATATGAACTAGTGTTATAATAGCCCTCCCGGGGTGGGGGGTTGCTTAGTTATTGAAATTCTTTTCCCTCTCTTAATCCTTGCCTCCAGTCTCTGAGGCCCTTATTAGTCAGGACTAATCTTGCTCCTGCTTAGTATGTGGGTTTCCTGGAGCAGACAGAGAAATTACAAACTCACACAACTGAGGCTTTGTTGTAAAAGCTGTGTATAGGAAGAATATTAATGTGACAGAGTTGTATGTCATTAGTTGTCTGAAACTTTAGGAGAGTGGGATGAAATGACTGCCTGTTAGTTAGCAGAGTGCTCGTTTGCTTCATGGAGTAAAGTGTGAATTAGTGACATCTTATTGCAAGTGAGCTAAGTGTTTTGTTTTTCAGATATGCAATATGATGAGGATGATGATGAAATCACTCCAGATTTGTGGCAAGAAGCATGCTGGATTGTCATCAGGTAACTTTAGACCAAACTGAATGGTGTTAGTAGATACTATAAGATGTGAAGGATGTCCTGTTTCTCTGTTTCTTATAGGTAGATGTCACTTGGCCTTCTCTGTGCTTACTCATGTAGTTACCATTCGTTACTTACAGGGCTTGCTTTGTTTCATCCAGACAGTGCTGTATGCAGCTCTGGATACTATAGACTGGCTGGCTTTGAATTATTGCACTCTTGCTTCAGCCTCCTGAGTGCTGGGATTGTAGATGTACATCACCATATTTGGCTGTATTTATTTATTTATTTAAAATATTTTCATCTTAGAGAAAAGCTGAAGAATTAATTCATATTCTTTCCTGGAGCCCCTAATATTTACCTTACACTACATTTTCTTCCTCCCTCCCTCATTTCCTCATTTCTTTCATGTTTTTTCTGTCTGTCTTTTGAGACAGGGTTTCTCTGTGTAACAGCCCTGGCTGTTCTGGAATTTGCTCTGTAGACCATGCTGGCCTTAAACTCACAGAGATCCAGTCTGTCTCTGCTTCCTGAGTGCTGGTGTTAAAGGCATGCGCCACCACATCTGTCCTACATTTTCTTTTTTTCTCTCCGTGTGCATTTGCCCCAGAAACATTGGAGAGTAAGTAGCAGATATTCTTACATAATCACAATACAGGAATTAATACCGATACAATAATCTTATTTAACCTACAGAATCTATCCACATTTTGTTAGTTATCTCACTTATTTTTTAGCAAAGTAAAACTTCTTTCTCTCATCTTGGACCTAGGGTTATCTATTGGGATTTATTTTTGTGAATTAGTTTTATTTTGTAGACTAACCTGACCTGGAATGTGCTGCCTTAGTTCTGTGAATGTTGTGCATTTTGTTGTTTTTAGTTTTTGTTTTTACTTATTTATTTATTGGTTTTTCCAGATCGACTTTCTCTGTATAACCCTAGCTATCCTGGATTCATTCTGTAGAGTAGACTGGCATTGAACTCACAGAGATCCACCTGCCTCTGCCTCTTGAGTTTAGGGGTTAAAGGCATGCATCACCACACCTGGTTTGTTTTTAGATTTTTAATTTAATATTTGTGTTTCTATGCCTGTGTGAGTTTATGTGCACTATGTGTGCAGGTGTTCATTGAGGCCAGAAGGCGGTGAGAGGTTCCCTGGAACTGGAATTAGAGATGATTGTGAGCCGCCATGTGGGTACTGAACTTTTTGGCTCCTAAGGAAGAGCTGCCTGCTCTATACCAGGGAGCTATGTCTCTAGTACTAGGAATGTGGACGGACTCTTAACTGCTGAACCATCTTTTCAGCCCCATACATTTTGTTTCAAGGCTTATTTCTCTGCCTTTTTCAATCTCAGTTTCTTAGCATGTCTGTGTTTTAAATAAGAAATGATTCATTACTTTGTACAGTACCTGTGGGATGTAGTTTGTCTGACATTCCTTGCAGTTGTGTTGGATGACATACCATATTAGGAACACTTATTGTATTGTTTGTGATGTTAATCTAATTCCATGTTTTTAAATTATTGTAAATGAGTAAAGTTACACATTACAGTTATATTTCTGTCCAAGTTCCTACTCATTTCTAAGTGTAATTAAAGCATAGGAAGAACATTCATGCAAAAGCACATAAGCGATAAAGTAATGCCCTGCTGTGTTACACTACACCTTTCCCAGCACAATAACAATGCTCACAGTCACATTGTATGTTTACAAATCGAAGGTCCCTAGAGTTCTTATGTTGTACTTTAGTTTGCTAACTTTTTTTTCTCCTCTAAAACATAATGATCTCTACAAATAAAATACTCCTGGCTTTATGCAGTTAATTGTCTTATATTGGTTGTCATTTCTTTGAGTATTTGTTGAATTGGATTAAATGAAAATGGGGAAATGTGCTAGAAAACAAATTGAGTTGCAGCTGATTATGAACTTAATGTTTTCCTAGCTCTTATTTTGATGAAAAAGGCTTGGTCAGACAACAGTTGGATTCCTTTGATGAGTTTATTCAGATGTCTGTTCAAAGAATTGTGGAAGATGCACCGCCGATTGACCTACAGGCTGAGGCTCAGCACGCCAGTGGAGAAGTTGAAGAGCCGGTAAGAAGGTTACTTTAATGTTGCACAGGTGAAGGAGAGTATTAGCCTGGGTCTCAGTCCAATACCAGCACTCCAAAGCATTTGCAGTGTATACAGACCACATCCACTTAGCTCTGGACTTAATCTAAAACCTTAATCTTCCTTTAGATAGTATTAGGATGGTCCATCAGGCCTTGTGCACACTAGGTGAAGACTGCTCTGAGCTCTATCAACCTTTTTTTGTTTTTATTTCATGGCAAGGTCTTGGTGAGTTGCCCAGGCTGGCCTTGTATGGGCTGTGTTGCCAGGCTGGTTCTGAACTCTATATCCTCCTGCCTCAGTCTTCGTAGGAGATGGGACTTACAGACAGCTCCTCCCCCCACCCTTCTGAATACTTAGTAGTTTAGAAGAGCACTCAGTATGAACACCTGAAAGAAGTGAGCTTGAAATAGTTATGTTGTTTTAGGTGACCCAGGCCTAATCTTGTGATCTGCAATCTAAGAATTGTAAAGGAAAAACCACTTGAAGGACTGTTTGTTATTGATTTATTTATTTAGGACAAAGTGTCTTTCTTTAACTAGGTCTGGCCTTGAATTCATGATCCTCTTCACTGAGCTTTCTTGAGTGGTGCAGTAACAGATGTGCTATCATGCCTAGACTCTTGATTTTTATTTATTGTGTGGAATACGAGATTACAATATGAGATCAAAAAGGGCAATTACTCAGGCATAATAGCAGATTTAGGTATTTTACTTACAATTTTTAATTTATACATGTGTGTTTTTCAAATTATGTATGTCGTAGCAATGGTATAATTTTACTTTTTTTTTTTTTAGTAAGTGTTTCAAAGAACTCCAAAATCATGACTGACCATCAGCAGTTGCAAAGAAGTAGAGAGAAAGCTGTGGGAGCAGGTTGTGTTCTGAGAGACAGGGAAATTGTAAATCTACATGCTGTAGGGACAGACTGTGAAAGAGAGCTAGAGAAAGGTTATTATTTCTAGCCTGTCAAATCTCTTCTCTAGATTGTATCCTAAGGGCTGCGTATTACTTTTATTCTAGTTGGAGCTGCTGCACAGAATTTTGCCTTAAAAGCAAAAGTAAATTGGCTCTTTAGGGACTGTGCCAGGAAAAGTACCATAGTGTACCTTTTAAAATCTCTTTAAAGCCTTTTTCTCCTCATAATCTGTGTGTGAGTATAGAGTTGAAAGTTCAGCAGCTTCTGAGCGCCAGTATGGTAAGTCCTGCAGGAAGAAGCCATTGCTAAAGCTTGGCTGAGTGGAGAAGATGGGACTTCAGTTGACAGTGAGGGCAGGAATAACTTCTCAGAAAAGATGGCTTAGGTGTTTTCAAAGGAAAGTAGTTCATGTACTTAGCTTGAGTATTGGCTGGTGCCCACAGTAAGCAGCATATGAAATTTGATGTGTCCAGTATTGAGAGGTCTTAGGTGAAGGTGTGATGCGGCCAAACAGTCAAAGATTCGGGAGAAATTGAAGGATTGTCAAAGGAATGTATGACATACTCATTTAGAAAGGTCACTGTAAATGGTGTAGACTTGGAATGAAAAGGTTCTGGAGACAAGTGAAAACTGGAGTAGCCTGAAGTTGAGATAATTGTAGGTTGATGTTGGAAATGAGTGGAGGGCCACTTTCCCTCAGTTTGTTGCTAGTGCCAACTCTCTTTGCCTTTAACTGGCTTTAACTTGGGAAAGGAGTGTCACTAGTATTTTCTACATAAATGGCTTCTTAGTCTGTCTCTAAGATTTGATAATGGAGAGAAATATTCTATTTCTTTCAAAATAGTTCTTCCCAGGATTGCTTTATTAGGCTGCAGATAAATGTTAAAAGGCTTTGCTTTTTGTGGTAATGGGAATCATAGATGGGCCTGCAAATAGGTCAGGCAAGTGTTCTGCCACTGGGCTATATCTTTGGCTTTCAGAAAAATGTGTCATTGAAATGCTTTTTCTCCTTTATCAGACTAACTGTAGTCAGTCAGATTGGAAGACATTTTTATAGGAAGATTTGGGCTTTAAAAATAGGTTTAATTAAAAAATTTTGGTTTTTTTTCTTCTTCTAAATGTCCTGGTGATCAGGGAAACCTTGTTCTAAATGAATTTATCTTTTTTTTTGTTGTTGTCCTTGGGCACTAATTTCCATTATCACCAAGGAAAGTGTACATGAAAATGTGTAGATTGTTAATAAAAATCGGTTTGACTTGTAATGTCTTTCTGCACTTGCACACTGCCATCATGTTACACGTAAATGTCCTGGCTGAAGAAAGACAAATTCCAGGTCTTTACCAGGGCATGTGCTAAAGTCTTACAGACTCCAGTTTCTAACTGTCGTGATGGAATGTTGTTACATGGGTGAATTTGAACTCACTGATGATTTCAGACCTGGAAAAATCATGTCCTCCTTGCATGCAGGAACAATAAATATGGGGTGGTCAGCTTCAGATTTGAGTACCACTGAGGTCTCTAAAAATAGAATAATTTACTGCCATCCTGTTAGTTTGGTTCCATTGTACTGACAACCTCAGCTGGCCTCATGTTCCCTGAAGAAGCAGGATGAAAACACAAGGAGAAAATTCTGGGGTTCTTTTTCTAGGGAAATAAAACATAAGTAAAATGCTTCAGTGGTGTTGTTTACTGGTAGTAGATGAAGTCCGTTTGAGCCAAACGTAATGTAGATTGGCCTGGGATCTGGGCATCTCAGCATGTGAGGGAGGAGATATGAGGATCCTGATTTATTGCATGAATTCTACTTGGCCTTTTTTTTTTTAAGATTTAATTATTTATTATGTATATAGAAGAGGGTATCAGAAGTTATAGATGGTTGTGAGCACCATGTGGTTGCTGGGAATTGAACTCAGGACCTCTGAAAGAACAGTGCTCTCAACCTCTGAGTCATCTCTCTAGCCTGTTTATTCTTTTCATGCTTTTTGTTTAATTTCAGCCAAGATATTTATTGAAATTTGAACAAATTTACCTCTCCAAACCTACTCATTGGGAAAGAGATGGCGCCCCTTCACCAATGATGCCGAATGAAGCCAGGTTAAGGAATCTGACGTAAGAGATACCTTTTCCTTGTTAGCCCCTGATATTGACTAACATTCAGAACATATATCTTAACTGGTTATTTCAGCAAATAGCTTACAGCCACTTTGACCCACTTTTACCTGAAGGTACTCGGCTCCGCTTTATGTTGACATAACAAAGACGGTCATTAAGGAAGGCGAAGAGCAGCTACAGACTCAGCACCAGAAGACATTCATAGGGAAAATCCCAATCATGCTGCGCTCTACCTACTGCCTGCTGAACGGCTTAACAGACCGAGACCTGTGTGAGCTGAATGAGTGTCCTTTGGATCCTGGTGGCTACTTTATTATTAATGGATCAGAAAAGGTACAGTGGCACTGAAAACACTAAAAAGATAGTTAACAGTTAAATTAAAAAGTGTGCATTCTCAGGGCTGGAGAGATGGCTGAGGGTTTAAAGCCCAGGCTGCTCTTTCAGAGGACCTGGGTTAATTTCCCAGCACCCACATGACAGCTCCGTGTTCCAGGGGGCCTTCACCGACATACATACAGACAAAACACCAGTGAACACACACACACACACCCCTTTACAGAAAGACAAGAAAACAATACACATTTCTTCAGATAACTTGAAAGTGAAAGCTGAATTATTTAAGGCGTGACAGCTAAACTTTACTGTAACTAAAGCTTTATGTAGTTGTCATAAGGTGAGTTAGAAATTTGGTCAGTAATTGAAGCTTGTATATTTCTATGAAGTGTGAGCCTGTATGACTGATTAAATAGCTGTATGTTTTACTTCTTGCCACTTCAGTGAATGATGCTTTGGGTTTCTTGGCTGTAACTTTTTTATTGTGTCAATAGGTTCTGATAGCTCAAGAGAAAATGGCAACAAATACAGTCTATGTGTTTGCCAAAAAAGATTCCAAATACGCCTATACTGGAGAATGTCGCTCGTGTTTGGAGAATTCTTCCCGACCCACCAGCACCATATGGGTCAGCATGCTGGCCAGAGGAGGACAGGTATGGTATGGCCTGGATATGTAACTTTTGGATTTCTTCCTTTGTGCTTTACTTATCTATTTTTGTAGTGAGGTTGAACCTAAGGCCTTGTATATTCTAGACAAGTGCTCTCTCCCTGAGCGACGTTTCCAGCTCTGTCTTATTGTTTTATAATTTACCAGACTATTTTCTAAGATTTTTTTTTTTTTGTCTTTGTTTTTGATTTTTGAGGTAGGAACTCACTATATAGCTCACTTGTTCTGGAACTCACTATGCAGATCAGGCTAGCCTTGAACTTACAGAGGCTTGCTTCTGACTCTGAAGTGTGGGGATTAAAAGGTGTGTGCACCTATGCCTGAGTTATTTATTTATTTTTAAAAATTTATTTTAATTTAATGTGAATTGGTGTTTTGCCTGCATGTATAACTGTGTAAGGGTGTCAGATCTTGGAATTACAGACAGTTATTAGCTGCCATTTGGATGCTGGGAATGGAGCTTAGGTCCTCTGGAAGAACAGTCAGTGCTCTTAACCGCTGAGCCATCTCTCCAGCCCGAGTTATTTATTTTTAATTATGTGTATATGTGTGTGTCTGTATGTGGATATGTGCCTGTGAGTGTAGTTGCTTAAAAAGGCCAGAGGCATAGGATCTCCTGGGAGCGATCCTTAACAGGCAGTTATGAGCTGCCCAGTATTGGCATATTTCGCCCAGTCTCAGCGACCTGCAGAAAAATCCCCAGTATCACACCGACCCTTCAAATGCAAATGCAAGGCAAGTTTTTTTTATTGCATTTGTACAACTGAGCTCAGATCCTGCTAGTGGGGAACTGAACTGAGCTGGCTACCCAAAAGCAAGACTTTTTTAAAAGCCAAGATCAAACAAGGACCATAGGAAGGCTGGGGAGTGAGGGCTCAGAGAAAGTTTCTTTACTATATCACTGGCAGGTGGGCAGCTGCTGGCTGATTGATTGTTTTAGGATGGGGAGAAAATGCCTCCTAGTTGGGCTGGAATGCCCTTTGATTACCCAGGACCTTGGAAACTTGGCCTTGGGGACGTTTAGAAACTTCTCAGCTCCAAAAATAGCTCCAAGGGGAAGGGACTTTAGTTTCCACAGGTGCTGGGAATTGAACTGCGTTTTCTGCAAGAGTAGGACATGTCTTAACCCTTGAGTCATGTCTCCAGCCCCATCAGATTATTTTCTTGGTTAAAATTTTCTTTAAAAGCTACATTTATTTGGTTTGTGTATGTGCATGTGCACACATACCACAATGCACATTTGAGGGGAATTTGGATAATTTCTTCTACCAATGTTCCCTTTAGGCAAGACTATTTTGGGTTTGTGGTAAATGTATGATACAAGGATTGTTTTTTAATTTTCTGTTTGTCCTGAAGTAAAGTTTGTGTATGTAAATGTGTGTGTGTGCATGGTGTGCATGTTCATGTGGAGGTTGGAAAATTCTCAGGAGGTTAATCCTGAGAATGACACAGTTTTTTTTTGAGACAGTCTCATTGAACTGGAGCTCTCTGAATAGATTAAGCTTGCTAAGCAGTTACTCCAGGAATTCTTCTGTCTCTGCCTTCCTATTCTGGAGATGACGAGTGGAAGCCATCACATGTGGCTTATTCTTTTGAAGTTTGTACTTGTTGTTGCCTGCATGTATATCTACTCCACCTGTGTGCTGTGCTCACAGAGGATCCTCGGAGGCTGGAGTTACAGATTGTTATGAGCTACATGTGGGCTCTGGAACTCAAACCTGGGTTCTCTGAAAGAGCAGTGCTCTTGACCCTTGCACCACTGTTTATGTACATTCCAGAGATGGAACTCAGGCACTCATGCTTATTGTAGCAGGTTTTTCACTGACTGAGGCATCTTATCAGGCTGCTGAAGTGTGATTAAAAAAACTATTTTGTTTTTGGGTGCCTGCATGAATGTCTGTATACTACATGCATACCTGCTGTCCAGGGAGGCCAGAAGAGGGCATTGGGTCTCCTGGAGCTGGAGTTAAAGATGGTTGAAATCTGCCACATGTGTACTGGGAATTGAACCTGGGTTCTTTGGTAGAACAGCCAGAGTTCTTACCTGCTAAGTCATCTCTTCAGTCACTAACACCAATTTAGAAATATGTACCCTGTATATGTACATGACAATGGGCAGGGATGTGTGTGGAGGTCTGAGGACAGCTTTGTGGAGCCAGTTGTTTTTCACCTCTTTTGTGGATTCTTACTATTGGAGTCTCCAAGCTAGTGTGTCCTTCACTGCCTGACCCATTGATGATACAAATAACTGACTAAATGGAAGGTTAGATGGCCAAGTAGAAACAAGCAGATAGTGGTTGCAGAGATGAAGGCTGAAAGTGTAGCTTAAGGCTCAAGATGAAGATGTTCGTAATGTCTGAGCACTTCCTAGACAAAGTGTGAGGTAGAGTAAGCTTTCAGTGGGAGCAGTTCTAAAGTGGGCGAGGAAAAATGACAGGGGAGTTGTGATTGAAATCATGAGGTCGGGAGGTAGAGCAAATCTGAAGCTGAGAAACATGGCTAAAATCATGACTGCTAGCTTAGGCTAGTAACTTCTTTGGGGTTTGTATGTGTATATAATTCAAGAGGAAGAAACTAGAGAAGAGATGCTTACATATGAGAGGCTATGTAACCATCCAAATAGGTGAGCTCTGATTTTATATTTACTTTTCATTCTGTGTTTAGCTTTTCCCATGTTTTTCTTTTTTTTTGAGATAAGATTTTTTTTTTTTCTTGTGGGGCTGGAGAGATGGCTCAGTGGTTAAGAGCACTGACTGCTCTACCAGAGGACCGGGGTTCAATTCCCAGCACCCACATGGCAGCTCACAACTGTCTGTAGTTCCAGTTCCCAGTTCCAGGCAAACACCAAGGCAAATAAATAAAATAAAGTTTAAAAAAAAAAAAAGATTTTTTTTTTTTTTTTTTTTTTTTTTTTTTTTGTGTGTGTGTAGTTTTGGAACCTGTCCTGGAACACTCTCTGTAGAGCCTGCTGGCCTTGAACTCACAGAAATCCACCTGCCTCTGCCTTTAGAAGTACTTGAACTAAAGGCATACACCATCACAGCCAGGCATATCTTTTCATGCTCTTTTTCTTTTTAACCTAGCCTATTTTGAGAAAGGATCTCTATGTAGCCCTGGTGGTCCAGGAACTCACAAAGATCTGCCTCTAGGTTCTGGGTTTAGAGACATTTATATAGTGACCACACCCCCTAATCTATTTCTTTTTAAGATTCATGTATATAAGTCTTTGTTTGTTGTGTATGTATGCACCATGTGCATTCCTAGTATTCACAGAGATCAGAAGAGTGCATTGATTCATTTAGAACTGAAATTAAAGATGCTGTGAGTTGCTATGTGGGTGCTGGGACCCGAACCTAGGTCCTTTTTGGGAGCAGCAATTGCTCTTAACTACCAGCCAATTTCTCCAGTGGCCCTCACAATCTACTTTTTATTCCTCTACTACTGTGGACAGGGGATGGCAAGGTAACAGTTGTTTTTTTGTATTTTTTGGCAGCCAGAAATTATTTCCAAATGTTGTATTTGGTGGTTCTTAGAGAATCTTGGCAAACAGACAGTACAGAATGAAAGTTCTCTTAGGTTTAAATGACCACGTTGTTCATAAAAGCTGTCAACCTGCTGGGTGTATTGGTACACATCCTTAATCTCAGCACTCCAGAGGCACAGGCAAGCAGATGATTCTGAGTTCTAGGCCAGCAGGGCTACATTGTGAAATCCTGTCTCAAATTAAAAAACTAGGGGTAGAGAGATGGCTCAGAAGTTAAGAGCACTGGCTGGTCTTGCAGAAGTAGGTCCTGAGTTCAATTCCCAGCAACCACATAGTGGCTTACAACCATCTATAATGAGATTTGGTGCCCTCTTCTGGCATGCAGGCATACATGTAGGTGGAACTCCGTGTACTTAATAAATAAATTAAAAAAAAAAAAAAGAAATAAAGTTCACATCCTTTGTGAAATGAAAGCTTATAAAAAACTAAATACAAAATTAGTGAGCATGCCTCAGTGGTTTTTAAAAGAAGCTTTAGGACAATGGATAGTACTATGTGATGGTCTTTCTTTATGTTTTGAATATATATTGCCCTCATTGGTTTATCAACAAAGTTGTTTTGGCCAGTAGCCAGGCAGAATAAGGTTAGGTGGTATATTCAAACTAAAGGTGGACATGAAAAAGGGTGAAGTCAGGACAGATGCTTCAAACCGCTGAAGAAGTGAGATGTGAAAGAAAGTGGCGAAATATAGATTGATAGAAATGGGTTAATTTAAATGTAAGGGCTACCTAGAAATGGACCTGAACCATCAGCCAAACATTTATAACATAACATTAATATAAGTGTCTGAGTGGTTATTCAGGAACAAGCAGGAGAGATTCGTTTGTTTACAGGATGCACATGCTTCTTTTGGAATTTATACTAAATGGATCATTTGCTATTTTGTTTTTTTTTTTGAGCTTTTGTATGTTCTTGTTCTGATATCACTTGTTTTCTAGGGTGCAAAGAAGAGTGCTATTGGCCAGCGCATCGTGGCAACTTTACCATACATCAAGCAAGAAGTTCCCATCATAATAGTGTTCAGAGCATTAGGCTTTGTGTCTGATAGAGATATTTTAGAACATATCATTTATGACTTTGAAGATCCAGAGATGATGGAAATGGTAATAAAGCAAATGATTGTTTTTGTTTGTAAGAAGCTTAGAGATGCTGATTATCACTGACCTGAAAGTAGCCCACATTCTCTTATGACAGTATACCTGCCACACACTGGTGCATTTACTGTGTAGTGATAGCTCGCTCGCCCAGGTCTCCTTCTCACAGTTCTCTGTATAAGGGACATGAACCATGGGGACCGCAGCCGTCCACTGACAGCAGCATGAAGAGTGGCAATGAGGAAGCTGAAGGTGCCAGCCTGCTGCAGTGTAGTCAGAATGGAAAATGAGCGCCTCTTAGCTGGGTTTTTAACCTTTTATTCGAAAGAATCTCTAACTTTCAAGAAAATTGTAGGAATAGTACTAGAACTCTCATTACTCAGATTCACTTAGGCTTGTCACATTTCTGTCTTATTCTTTTCTGGACAATTTGGGAATAAGCTGTAGATGTCATGATCGTTTAGTGGAGTGTTTATTTCCTAGGAAACAAAACATTCATATGATATAATCATAGTATAATTATTTTTGTTTTGTTTCATGAAACAAGGTTTCTCTGTAAGGCTCTGGCTGTTCTGGAACTTCCTTTGTAGACTAGGCTGCCCTCGAATTCATAGAGGTCTGCCTGCCTCTGCCTTGCAAGTGCTAGGATTAAAGGAATGTGCCACCACTGCCCAACACAGTATAATTATAAAAATCAAGAACTTAAAAAATAAATTAAGCTGGCAAGTGGCTCAGTGACTAAAAGCTCTTACTATACAAGCCTGACAACTTTGTTTCCATAACGCACATAAAGGTGGAGCACAGCCAGCTCCAGAGTGGTTCCGCTCCACAGCACACTAACATCACACACACCATGATAATATAGTGACGTTAGAGCTAGCAGATGGTTAGTAGGTGACTGTGCCTGCTACCAGACCTGTCTCACTGCACTAGAACGGACTTGCTTTAAGTATATTGAGTTTTTGAAAATTATTGTCTGTTCTTTCATTTCTTAGGAAGTATAGGCTGATTTTTTTTTTTTTTTTTTTTTTTTTTACAGGCCTATGAATCCAATATTCACTGAAAATGTATAGTTGTTAAACTTTGAAAGTATATTTTAAGAGGCTTGAGAGATGGCTCAGCAGTTAAGAGCACTGACTATTCTTCCAGAGGACCTGAGTTCAATTCCCAGCATCCACATGGCAACTAACAACTGTCCCAGATAATTCCAAGATATGACACTCTATATACATGCGGGCAAAACACCAATTCACATAAAATAAAGATAAATATTTTTTTAAAAAAAGAAAGTATATTTTAATTGCTTTGCTTTTTTTTCAAAACCAATAACCTTAGCCAATTAATTTTGTAAAACAGTGGTATCGGGTTTTTTTTTTTTTTAAATAGTTACTTGACCCACCATATATCTGTAAAATTTTTATGGTTTTTTTGTTTGAGCCCAGATTGGCCTAGGTCTTACTAGGTGTACCAGCCCTGGCAATCTTTACGCTGTCTCTCCAATGCCAGGATTGCAGGCATGTGCCATCATGTCTGGACTTGACTAGGTTATTTTTTTTTTTTTTTTTTGACCTTTGGTAACATAATTAGAATTTGTTTGTTTAGAACTGTGGATGAATGAGACAAAACAGTCACACTCTAGAAAAGCATTTCTTTTTTTTTTTTTTTTTTTAAAAAACTTTATTTATTTATTTGTCTTGGTGTTTGCCTGGAACTGGAACTACAGACAGTTGTTAGCTGCCATGTGGGTGCTGGGAATCGAACCCGGGTCCTCTGGAAGAGCAGACAGTGCTCTTAACCGCTGAGCCATCTCTCCAGCCCCTAGAAAAGCATTTCTATATGTATGATAAGATATATGACTGAAGAGTAATTAGGGATGCTAAACTACTTAGTGTGATCACTGATTTCTTATGCTCACTACTGTGTACAATTGGAAATTGAGAATTTTAAAACTGGCGTAGAATTCAGGGGAAAAATTAATTTATTTTTATTTTATATGCCTTGGTATTCTACCTGCATGTTTGTCTGTGTGACAGTGTCAAACACTGGAACTGGAATTACAGACAGGTGTGGGCTGCCATGAAGGTGTTGGGAATTGAACCTGGGTTAACTACTTAGCCATCTCTCTAGCCCCAGGAAAAGTATTTGGGGGTTGATGGGAGTGTGGTGCTGGAGATTAAACCTAGGTTCTCCCATGGTAGATAAGCTCTCAGACAGCAAATTACAGCTGTAGCAAGAATTATTTATGTAACCCTTTCCTAGATGAGGAAACTATTAGCTTGATTGATCAGAGGCCATAGATCAGTCAGCAAGACTGGAATATTGGATTGTTCTACAGTGTAGTACTAAAATAGTTTGTTTTTTCAATAGTGAGTGATTTCATTTATAGGTTAAATGTTTCTCTTCCTACAAGCACTGAAAAGAAAACCATTTGTAGCTCTGTAAATTTTAATCACATCATTAAACTTCTCTTAGTATATTTGAAATATTTAAAATAAATGCCTTATTTTTGATTTTTGGTTTTAAACCACTGGTTATTAAAATATAAAAAGCAAACATTCTACGTTTAAATTAGTGGGAGTTACTTGTAGTTTGAGAAAGTGAATCACTTACATTGGGTGGATTTTGACAGATACTCCTATATCTCTGAGGAACTGTCTGAAATATTTTGATCCCGTGACTTTCTAACTAGTTAGAGAGTTGATATGTTAATAAAATCATGTGGTAAAAATATAAATCTGAAAAATATTTGCTGTAACTTATTTGGTAGGTTAAACCATCTCTTGATGAAGCGTTTGTCATCCAAGAACAGAATGTTGCCTTAAACTTCATTGGCTCAAGAGGGGCAAAGCCTGGTGTTACTAAGGAAAAGAGAATTAAATATGCAAAGGAAGTCTTACAGAAAGAAATGCTGCCTCATGTTGGTGTCAGTGATTTCTGTGAGACCAAAAAAGCCTATTTCTTGGGGTAAGTTAAATTGTACTGCTTGACGATCTTTGTTAAGTTACAATTGAGCTAAGAATGTTATAGGTTGTGTTTTAAGATGTGTCAAGAAAAGCTAAAAGTCAAGTATTCTTCATTTTCTTTTCTAGGTATATGGTTCATAGATTACTTCTAGCAGCTTTGGGTAGAAGAGAACTAGATGACAGAGATCACTATGGAAACAAAAGATTGGATCTTGCTGGGCCTCTACTTGCTTTCTTATTTAGAGGGTAAGGAATTACAGAATGACATTGCCTAAGTAGAGAGAATTCATTACTTCATTTATAGATGGGCCTTCCTCAGTGTCCCAGAGTGGTTACTGTGGTCTCCTTATACATGGCATGGGTGCTCTGGACATAAAGTCATGTCCATATGCTTTTACAGATACTTTTACTAACAGACACATTTCTTCAGATGTCTAGATCAGTATATTTTAGCCTTTTTTGATCATTGCCTCACTAAAGACTTTTTCTTAAAGCAATTATCTTAATTGTTCTCTCTACTGCATGTGTAGATAGGATATAGAAACCTAAAAAGAGTGATAACAACTTACGCTGCCATGGTCTTTTTTTGTGGGTGGTATTGTCTCTGTTGAAATGCATGTTTGAAGACTTTTCTATGTTTACAATAACACCGTCTTATTTGTTAGGATGTTTAAGAATCTGCTGAAAGAAGTACGAATCTACGCACAGAAGTTTATTGATCGAGGGAAGGACTTTAACTTGGAGTTGGCAATTAAAACAAGGATTATATCTGATGGGCTAAAATACTCTTTAGCTACTGGGAACTGGGGTGACCAGAAGAAAGCTCATCAAGCCAGAGCTGGAGTGTCCCAGGTGAGGTGGCACCAGGCCTATGTATTCACTGGAAACAGATACAGGGATGGCAGTTTTCAGTTCATTGAACATAAGTGGCTTTGTTTTTGTTTTCCTTGGTTAGGTGTAAAACTCACTAAGGGTTTTTGAATAATGAGATAAAATTAGTTAAGTTTTTCCGCTTGCAATTTAGAAACTCAAGATAGTAAACTAGAATAGTTGTTTGTGATTTGAGAAAGTCTGAAACCAGTGGCATTTTAGTAAGGCAGGGGAAATACCAGGATCTTGATATATAGCCCAGTCTAGCATCATATTAGTGTTCCTCTCCCTGACTCTCTAGAACCCTGGATTGCAGCTTGGCCAGCAGAGCTTTTGTCTCAAAAGCTCCATATTAGAAACTAACCCAGAAAATTTCTAGGCATGCCTTTTATTTGTTTGAAAATATATTTCTTTTTTTTTTTTTTTTAAATTTTTTTTTTTGATTTATTTATTTATTGTGCATACAGTTTTACAGAAGAGGGCGCCAGACCTCATCATAGATGGTTGTGAGCCACCATGTGGTTTTGCTGGGAACTGAACTCAGGACCTCTGGAAGAACAGTCAGTGCTCTTAACCTCTGAGCCATCTCTCCAGCCCCGAAAATATATTTCTTAAAGTTGGTGTGGCAGCTCATACTTAAAGTACTAGCACTCTGCAGCAGTAAGATTGCTTCAAGCTTGAGGCTAGCCTGTGCTACAGAGTGGGACCCCCCTATGTCAAAAGACAAAAAGTGCGTCTTCCAGTATTTTTCTGTCTTAAGAAACATGTTTTATTCCTTTCCTTTCCTCCCTTTCTTTTATATATATATATATATATATATATATATATAATTTCTTTCTTTCTTTCTTATTTTTTTTAAGACAAGATTTCTCTGTGTAGCCCTGACTGTCCTGAAACTTGTTCAATAGATCAGGCTGGCCTTGAACTCAAGAGATCTAACTGCTTCTGCTTCCCCAGTGCTGCAATTAAAGGTGTATGCTACCAGCGTTCAGCTTTGATTTATTTACATGTTTGTGTGTGTGAGTTCTCATGCACCATGAACCCAGGAGAGGGCATTGAGAAGGTGGTTGTGAGCCTCCATGTAGGTGCTAGGAATAGAATCCAGGTTTTCTGCAAGAGCAGTGTATGCTCTTAAGTGCTTAGCCATCTTTCCAGGCCCAAAGTTATATATACATACATATTTTTGGAGATTGAGCCTAGGATCTTGTACATGCTAGATATCTACCACTGCTACACATATCCCAGCCCTTATTTCTGTAATTAGTTGCATGTATAATGAATATAGTACCTATTTGCAGGTACAGCAGTGGAAGGGGAAGCTACTGATTTATTTTTAATTTTTTTTTTGAGATGGGGTTTCATATAGCTCAGGCTGTCTTCAAACTTGCTATGTAGTTAAAGGTGACCTTGCATTTCTGATCCTTTTGTCTTTATCTCCCAAGTGATAAACTAGGATTACCAGTTTGTAGCAATGTGTCCCCTTTATGAAGTACTAGAGATTAAACCCAGAGGTAGATGCATGCTAACCAAGCATGCTACCAACTTAGCTATATCTTCTAGGGAAAGCTTTGACTTTTTTTTTTTTTTTTTAAGATTTATTTATTTATTATACAGTATACAAAAGAGGGTACCAGATGTCATCATAAATGGTTGTGAGCCATCATGTGGTTGCTGGGAATTGAACTCAGGTCCTCTGGAAGAACAATCAGTGTGTTTAACCTCTGAGCCATCTCTTCAGTCCCTGAAATTCTTTTAAAATTATATATTTTAAATAGTTAGGGGAATGCACATACCATGATGCATGTGTGGTGGTTGGATGACAATGTGTAGGAGCTTTATTTTCTTTTTCTTTTTCTTTTTTTTTCTAAAACTTTATTTATCTATTTGTTTGCCTTGGTGTTTGCCTGGAACTGGAACTACAGACAGTTGTTAGCTGCCATGTGGGTGCTGGGAATCGAACCCAGGTCCTCTGGAAGAGCAGACAGTGCTCTTAACCGCTGAGCCATCTCTCCAGCCCTGGAGCTTTATTTTCAACTGTGTGGAAAGTACTCATCTTTTATCCACTGGCCCACCCAGAAAAGCTTTGTAAACACTTATTGGACATTTAGCTTTTGTAGAATTAATAAAGTCTTTGTACTAGGCTGGACTGGCCTTGAACTTAGACATTCCTCTTGTTTCTGCTTCCAAGTGTTGGGGTTTTAGGTGTGCACCACCAGGCATAGTATACATATTTTCATAATTTTTTAAAACTATCCAGTGTCGGGGCTGGAGAGATGGCTCAGTGGTTAAGAGCACCAACTGCTCTTCCAGAGGACCGGGGTTCGATTCCCAGCATCCACATGGCAGCTCACAACTGTCTGTAGTTCCAGTTCCAGGCAAACACCAAGGCAAATAACTAAGTAAATAAAAAAGGTTTTTTGAAAAAAAAAAAAAAAAAACTATCCAGTGTCAGTTACCGGATAGTTTGACTTGACATTCAGATTCTAAATTTAAGTTCCTGATTCTTAGAAATATAACTACATACATATCAGCTGCTGAAAGTAGTTGCTTTTCATTCAGTTAGGATTTATTTAGTGTACTTCTGGGTTCATAGCATGAGTTAAATACTCCTAGCTTTGTGTGTGTGCGTGTGTGTGTGTGTGTGTGTGTGTGTGTGTGTGTGTGTGTGTGTGTGTGTGTGTGTTTGTGTGTGTGTGAGGGGGGGAGAGAGACAGAGAGAGAGACAGAGAGAGAGAGAGAGACAGACAGACATTATTTTTTGTCTTCTGGGCATAGCTGTAGAGTTGGCTGTATGCAGAAAAAGTGGTAGGAGAATTGTTCAGTAGACTGGGTAAGAAATAATTGGGGCCAGGATTATAGCAATTTTGTATTGATAGAGTAAATTCTGAGAAATATTAAGAAAGTAGTTTTAAAAAATTTTTAAGTTTAATTTTGTATGTGTGTACCTACCTTTGGAGGCCAGGTTCTCTGGTGCTGGGTTTATTGGCAGCCTTGAGCCCTGTGACATGTATACTGGGAACCAAACTCTGGAAGAGTAGCAAGCACTCTTGACTACTGAGTCATCTCTCCAGCCCTGCATGTAAATTTTATAAGACTTTGTGATTGATTAGTTGAATGGTGTAAAACTTGGTAATATATGGAAAAGAGAATGGTTCTTCCTAGGGTCAGAGAGCTCTTAGTGAGATGGTAACAATTTAGTAGGCAGAGCAAGGTGAGGAAGAACTTTCCTTCTATTGATGGTACCATGGTCCAAGTGTGGAGGCTGTATGGCTTTCCTAAGGAGGGTACTGTTTGGGAGACTGTAGGGGGAGTTGCACAAATTTTGGTTGTATTAAAGGAAACTCAGAGCCAGATATCAGGGAAAACTGGAATATCAAAGAGAGGAAACACTACAGTCAAATCTCACCCAGCTGTCTTCCAGCTTCCTCAGCCTTGCTCCGCTCCTCGTTGCCTCTACAGAATGAATCTTTCTATGCCTGCCTTAAATACCTTCTTTGCCCCAGTTGTTTCATATCCAGTTTGAGATTTAAGGTGTGAGTTATTCCTATTTGGTAGTTAGGCCTTGAACTCACAGAAACACAGAAGGATCTCTGTCTCTGGAGTTATATTGTATACATAGTAAATAAATAAATCTTAAAAAAAATAGAACTTTGCCTCACTGCGATAATGTGATCATGGGTTTACTCGGACTTTAAAGATTTGCTCCTTTGTTTTCTAGGTATTAAACCGTCTGACTTTTGCATCTACTCTTTCTCATCTGCGGCGATTAAATTCTCCTATTGGTAGAGATGGCAAGCTTGCAAAGCCAAGACAGTTGCACAATACGTTGTGGGGAATGGTGTGTCCTGCTGAGACCCCAGAGGTAATACATTATGGTTAATGCTCAGTTTAAAAGTTTACTAACAAAGACACTAGTTGATGGAGGTAGGAGAGACGTATTTTTTAGTGGTATAGCCTTGGGTAAAGTGCCCATAGACACATGGGTCTGTAAGCGGCCCTGATGGAGCTCATTGGGTCATCTAAAACAAAAAGAGAAGTCCTTCCCTAGTTGGAAAGAAGGAAATTAGTAGTGAGAGGGAGGCAAGAGAGGAGAAAAGGGATTGAATATGATCAAATATGTAGTGGCTGGAGAGATGGCTCAGAGGGTAAGAGCACCCATGTCAGGAGACCACAACTGCCTGTTAGTTAATTTCCAGGTGGCCCTAATTCTCTTCTAGCCACCTGGGCCTTGGCCTCATGTGCACATCCTCAACCCTGACTTAAAAATAAAAATCTTTATAAAAAATTCCAATCTTTTTGCATGTATGAAAATGTCATTATGAAATGTGTAATTGATTCTTGCTAAGAAACATTTTTTTTATAAAAGTAATTATATATCATAATTACCTCAAGAAGTTTTTTTATTTAATTATGCATTATGGTTTATTTTTTTTGTATATCTGTCCTTAAAAGTTTAAATGTTTACCTTGAAATCAAATTGAAAGTAAAATGTTTGTAGAAACAATATGTATAGGTATGTAAAACTGATATTAATACTTATCTGTCTTATTCCTCAGGGTCATGCTGTAGGACTTGTGAAGAATTTAGCCTTGATGGCTTATATTTCAGTTGGATCTCAACCTTCTCCAATTTTGGAATTTTTAGAAGAATGGAGCATGGAAAATTTAGAAGAAATTTCTCCTGCAGCTATTGCTGAGTGTGTACAGATGTGTTTTCTTGTTAAACTGCTGTTAATTGTTAAGTTGTCGTTAGTACAGAACTGCTAAGTATAGAATGAATGCTTTTGGCTTTTTATTTAGTGCGACCAAGATTTTTGTTAATGGCTGCTGGGTTGGAATCCATAAAGACCCTGAACAACTAATGAACACACTAAGGAAATTACGGCGTCAGATGGACATTATTGTATCTGAAGTAAGAATTTTTGTTTTTTCTTTTTACATGTTTATTCATAAACATGTCTGTTTAATATAGGCAAATGCTCTTCCACTGAGCTTATCTCCAGTTTGGAAGAAAGAATCTGTAATTAGCTAAAAGGGTGTGCTGTATGAGATTTGCCAAGATTTGCACAAGATTAGTGAAAACTGTCTTATTGGGAGCTCACTTTGAACTGAACTTCTTGAATTGTCAAGTGTATTATCAGTAGTCTGATACTTTAGGCTAGTGTTAAGATATTACCTGCCTTTTTATTTATCTTTTATTTTAAAAATGTAAAAAAGCTTATCTGTCTGTCTATCTATGTGTCTATCTAGTGTGTGTATATGCATATGTGGATGTGTATCATGGAGTACATGTGGAGGTCTGAGAATAACTGGGAGGGGTGAGTTTTCTCTTTCTGTCAAGTGAGTTCTACTCCAGTTTAGTAGTTTTATTTATTTTGCCTGTGTTATTATTATTACATGTGTATAGTGTTGAAGAGCAAACCTTGGGCCTGACACATGCTAAGGCAAGTTCTCTACTGCTGAGCTGTGTGTTCTTAGTTGTTGGGAGAATCCTTTTGTACACTGTGAAGATGTGCCTTTATCCTTCCTCACTTGCCTAAGGACCTTTTGATTGGTTTAATTAAGAGCTGAATAGCCAATAACTAGGTGGGAAGAGTAGGCAGGACTTTCAGGCAGAGATGGGAACTCTGGGAAAGAATCAAAGGTGAGATTCAGCGAGACACGGGGAAGTTCAACTTACGGTTCTGAAGAAACAGCTAGTGACATAAAAGAAACACCTGTTACACTCAGCCCTTTTATTTTACCTGTATGAATGTTTGCCTCCATGTATGTAAGTGCTCCATGTGTGTACCTGGTGCCTGTGGAGGCCAGAAGGGGTGAAAGATCTTTTATACCTGGAGTATCAGATGGTTGTCAGTCACCATGTGGGTCCTGGGAGCTGGACTTGGATCTTCTGCAATAGCAGCATGTGACCTTAACTGCTGAGCAGACTCTCCAGCTCTTCCTTTTGAGGTGGAGTCTTACTCATTTCCCTATGCTGGTGTTAAACTTCTAGGATCAAGTGAGTCTCCCCACTTCGCTTCCATAGTGATGATGTTGTTACAGGAAATCCCACTGTGTCCAGTTAGTTGTATTTTTTACTGAGTTGTAATCATACGAAAATGAGAAAGTTCATGAGATTGTTTTGTCTTTTATATCTAGGTTTCTATGATCAGAGATATTCGAGAGCGGGAAATTCGGATCTATACAGATGCAGGCCGTATCTGTAGACCACTTCTGATTGTGGAAAAACAAAAGCTGCTTTTGAAGAAGAGACACATTGACCAGTTGAAAGAGAGAGAATATAATAACTACAGGTGAGTTTGTGGAGTGAGAAAAACACGTGCATTGAAAAAATAGAGCTGGAAAGCATACAGTTGCATGGTTTTTAGTTTAATCACAAGTACACAGCCATCGTCCCTGTCCCATTCACAGTGCTCTCTGCCCTAGGAGAAGCTTTACACCAGTGGTCATACTTTCTTAGTAGTTGTACAGTAGACTTGTTGGGTTTGTGTTGAAATGTGAAAGTGTTTTGATATGTTAAAATTTAATGAGAAGTAACCTGTGAAATGCAGAACATAGTATATGTGAGCAATATATTTTGGGGGGAACATTTTTGATGTTGTAGGCTAGGCTGGGTTAGCACACAGTATGGTTTTCCTGCCCCAGCTTCCTGAGAATGGGGAGTACAGGTAGTATGCTGTCACTCCTTGCATAATAAGAAATGTGATAAAAAGTGAACTTGCTTTAGAAGTTTACTTTTAATAGTATAAGTCAATATATTGTGAAGTGAATGCTCTCCATTGATGCTTGTCAATTGCCATATTTTTTTAGAATCATCTTTTCACAAATAAGAGTGATAGGTGGATATATATATTCTACCAGACCTTACTCTGCATTGTCTACTTCCTCCCCTTACTCCTTCTCAAGAATAGATCTTTAAAACAGGATACATAACAAGTACAATTTAATAGTGGATAGTGTTATTCAGTTCCCCCTCCCAACACAAATAGTAGTTTTTAAGCAATAGACTTTGTTTTAAAGTATTTCAGAAAATTAAGGTCTTTTTTTTTTTCTTTCTTTTTTTTCTTTCCAGTTGGCAGGATCTGGTGGCCAGTGGGGTAGTAGAATATATTGATACCCTGGAAGAAGAAACAGTGATGCTTGCAATGACTCCAGATGATTTACAGGAGAAAGAAGTAGCTTACTGTTCTACATATACCCACTGTGAGATCCATCCATCGATGATTCTTGGCGTCTGTGCATCTATTATTCCTTTTCCTGATCATAACCAGGTTGGTAGTACTCCTGTCCTGATTGGCAAGGAATTGGGGAAGCAATAAATATCAGGAATTAGTATGACATTTTATGAGTTCCTCCAGAATCGGCAGTTTGTTGTATGTCTTAATTACTTTTCTGTTGCTCTGATAAAATACCATGACCAGAGGCAACTTAGGGAAAGGAGTTTGATTTGGGTTCTGCTTCTAAAGGACATAAGAGTCCATGTTGGAGGAACAAAGGCAGAGGAACAGGAACCTGAGAGCTCACTTTCCTATCCAAAAGCTTGGAGCAGAGTACAAAGTGGCTTTGAAATGTCAAAGTCGGCCCCCAGTGATGTACTTCTCTCAAGGCTACATCTTTTGAGCCTCCCCAAAGCACCAACAGCTGGGAACCAGGTGTTTAGTGTCTGAGACTGTGGGGGCATTTCCATCTCCGACTGCAGTTGCTTGGGCTTGTTATTGGTTCTTATCTGTCTTCAAGAAAAAGTCAGAAACTCTTTAACAGACTATTTTTCTGATTTTTATTATTGCTTTTTCTTATTACTGAATATTGCTAATTATTGTCTTTATTTTTTGTTTGTACCATTAGTCTCCTAGAAACACATACCAGTCTGCTATGGGCAAGCAGGCTATGGGAGTTTATATCACCAACTTCCATGTTCGGATGGACACCCTGGCCCATGTTCTCTATTACCCTCAGAAACCACTTGTGACTACACGGTCTATGGAGTACCTGCGCTTTAGAGAGCTGCCAGCAGGTGTGTTCAGTTTACACCTATTAAGATTTTACCGTGTTCAAGACACTTCAAGGGAAAAGTGCTTGGGAAGACTAAAATTGCATACAATAGCCAGGCAGTGGTGGGGTATGCCTGTAATCCCAGCACTTGGAAGACAGAGTCGGGTGGGTCTCTGAGTTTGAGGCCAGTCTGGTCTACAGAGTGAGTTTCAGACAGTCAGGGCTACACCTTGTCTATATTCTTGACAAAAAAAAAAAAAAAAAGAAAAAAAATTGCATATATCACAGTGATTGTTCATACAGAGTTTAAAACATGGGAAACATGAATGAATTAAAAAAGATAGATATATGGAAAGGGTTGTGTTGGGGTACAAAGTCTTTTTGAAGAACAGTGATACAATTATTGATTCCTATTGGAATGTAGAGCTGCTTTTATGGAGGACTTTTATTGGTAAAGGAGATATTTGAATTTAAGAGTTTGAGCAAGGTAGCTGTCATGCCAGTGTAGTCTGGGTGGGATGTCATTATATGTGACTGAAGCTTGTTGTCATGGTGTGGAGAGAGCCTGAGCAGTTTGAGTATTATTCTAAAAGTGAAGGTTTGGCGTTGACTCCCAAAGAGGGAGAATCAGGTTTTTTAAGGGACGTGGCCATTGGTAGTTCTGCTCCATGTCAGTGGGTGGCTTCATTCCTGTGAGTATATGGACAGCAGAAATTGGACTCCATAGGTTATTAAAATATGAAATTACAGTTTTAGCTTTTTGAAAAGCCTCACTGATTTCCATAGTGGCTGTACCAGTTTTTATTCCCAGTAACAGTGAACGGAGTTTCTCATTCTCTGTCCTTGTCAGTGTTGTCTTGTGTTTTCATTGGAATAGCTTGTTTGATTGGGGTAGAGGGAATCTCAGAGCAGTTCTAGTCTCCATTTCTCTGATGGCTGATGATGAACAGTTTAGTGGTGCATGCCTTTAATTTCTGCTCTCAGGAGGCAGAGCGGCGTATCTGTGAGTTCAAAGCCAGCCTGGTCTACAGAGCAAGTTCCAGGACAGCCAGGCCTACACAGAGAAACCCTGTATTGAAAAAAACAAAAACAAAACAAACAACTAAACAAAAAAATGTTTGTTAATCATTATATTTCTTTCTTTAAGAACTCTTCTTTTCTTAATGTTTAGTTTCTTTAGAGAAAATTTTAATTCTCTGCTGGGTGTAGCTGTAAAGATGTTTCCTCATTTTGTAGGCTGCTTCTTTGTTAGATTGACAGTTCCCTTCTCGGAATTATTGACCATATTTCCTGAGTGATCTGAGTTCTATGCAGAAAGCCATACCTGTGTGATAAGTTAAAGTGTGCTCCCAACATTTTCCTGAAACAACTTCTGAGTTTTAGGAACTTATGTTGAGGTCCTTGAATCATTTGACGTTCTACTTATTTTAATTTATGGATGTGATTGTCTTGCCTGCATGTCTGTGCACCACATGCATGCAGTGTTCACAGAGTCAAGAACAATGGTCAGGTCCATGGTACTGGGGTTATGGATGGCTGTTAGCTGGACATTAGCCCCACAGTTGGGAAGCAGAGGCATCAGATCTGATGCAGTTTACATGATGAGTACCAGATTAGTCAGGTTTACAAAATGGACTCTGTCTTAGAAAGCAAACAAAAAACCCCCAAAATTCAGTAGCTGTTGAAGGGTTAATCTAGTTAATCTTGGTCAGTAAAAAAGATGGGGGCTGGAGAGATGGCTCAGAGGTTAGTTAAGAGCACTGGCTTCTCTTCCACAGGTCCTGAGTTCAATTCCCAGAAACCACATGGTGGCTCACAGCCATCTATAATTTGATCTGGTGCCCTCTTCTGGCATGTTAGCAGAACACTGCAAATGTAATAAATAAATAAATAAATAAATAAATAAATAAATCTTAAAAAAAAAAAAAAAAGGGAGTCAGATATCAGGGAAAGAACCTGAAAGGCAGAGGAGCAGCAAGCAGCCTGCAGTCACTTTCTCCCTCTGCTGGCTCCTCCATGCGAAGGCTGAGATGCTCTCCCCGCCTCACCTTTCTACTTCTGTCTTCTCTCTGTCTATCTTAGTGGCTAGCTCCACCCTCTGACTCCAACCAAGCCTTATTTGTCGAACTCAATCAAAATATCACACAAGCTGTAGTTGTGTGTTCTCTGTTCTATTCCATTGATCTGTGTCTGATATTTTGCTATTTTTGTTACTTTCTCTTTGCAGCATAATTTGAAATCAGCTAGTATTTTTTACACCCTGGATTGTGTCTGTTTGGGGTCTCTTGTTGCTTTTTCTGTATCTGTGAAGAGTGGCACTGGGAATTTTGTTGGGAAGTTGTTGAATGTGTAGCTTTATTTTGGCAGGGTGGCCATTTCCATAGTATTAATTCTTCTGACCCATGGACCTGTGAGGTCTTTGTTTGTTCTAGTGCTTTCTTCAGTTTCAACACTTTTTAATACTTTATTATGCTGTGATATGTTAACAATTTTCTTTTCCTTTTTATTTGAGAAAAGTTTATTGTAGACCAAGCAGGCTCACTATGTGGCATAGGCTGATTTTTCTTATTTATGCCTTCAGAGTGCTGGGAAAACAACCATGAGTCACCATTTCTGGCTTCTTAATTCCTTTCAATAAATCAGTCACTTGATATTCATTATAAACTCTGTGTAGGTGCCATGCCATGGAAATCATGGACAGTTTTGTGGGGTTGGCTCTTTCTTTTTTGCATAGTTTCTGGGATGAGACTTAGGTTTCCAGGCTTGCACAGCAAGTGCCTTTATCTTTAAGCCATATACTGGCCTTCTTTCTTCTTCTTTTCCTGTTCCCTTCCTTCTCTCCTCCCTATTCTCCCCTCTCCCTTCCTATACTCTTTAAAGATGGGATGGTCTTATGTAGCCTAGATAGACTGTTCAAATTCCTGAGCTCAAGTGATCCTTCTGCCTCAGCCACTCCCTCAGTGTCAGATGATAGGCCTTTGCCGTCACACCCTACTCTTTATCAGAAAAAGTAGTTTGGACAGCAGGACTAAGAGTAATTGTGGCTGGAAAGACTGTGGCACTCTGGTGTAGTGGGGAGAGAGCAGCAGGCTAGGGCCAGTTTCATATTTAAAACTAGAAATTAGGGAGCAAGGATCTCAGGCTTGAGTTTGTTGCTTATTCACTTTCAGGTCATTCATACTGCCTTACCTTTGAGAATGATAATGCTTGGTTTGTTTAAAGCACAGAGTTTTGTGAGGATCGAGGAAGCACTCTGGCTACAAAGGGACTTAGATGTAGAACTGCTGATAGTAAGGTTAAATTCACTGGGAGAGACAGGTTAGCTAGCAGAGCAGTTAGTTACCTCATCCACCGCTTCAGGGAGGAGTAGACATCGACAGTTTCCAGATTCCACAACGTCCAGGCGTTTGTGGCAAGTATGACTGAAGGGAGCAGGTTTCAAGGAGAGGATGGATTTCCCTGCTGCCCCGATGGTCCTTAATGTGTGTCCTTCAACGTACTGCAGGGATCAATTCAATTGTGGCTATTGCATCTTACACGGGCTACAATCAAGAAGACTCTGTTATCATGAATCGTTCAGCTGTGGACCGAGGCTTTTTCAGGTCAGCTTTTGGTAAACTATTTTTAAACACAGATATAATGGAAATAGATTAAAAAAAAAAAAAAACTTTTATTCATTTATTTTTTTGGAACTGGAAATACAGACAGTTGTGAGCTGCCATGTGGGTGCTGGGAATTGAACCCCAATCCTCTGGAAGAGCAGTCAGTGCTCTTAACTGCTGAGCCATATCTCCAGCCCTGGAAATAGTTTTTTTTTTTTAAGGAAAGTTTTTTAAGGATGAATTTGACTGCTCTAATCCAAAAGCAGAAGATGTGGTTGGTGGTCACATAGCTCTACATAGAGATTCTTATGTCTCTGGGTTTTCAGATGTGATATTTTAAATGTTTTTCTATTGTAAGCAAATATAAATTTGCATTTAGATGACACAGAAACATCTAAGAAAAAAATAAAAAGACAACCTAGAATTCCAAAATAACTGATAAAATTATGGTGTGCTTTCTTTGTATTCCTTGCTCGTTTGTACAGTATACAGTTTTAGCTTTTAGTTTTAGTTTTAGGCTAGCACCAGTTTCATATTTAGCTTTTGTTTGCTATCTAGTTGAGGCTGGCTTTGAAGTCATGGCACTCCTTCTGCCACTGTCTTCAAGTATTGGTGTTACAAAGTACACCACCACATTTAGTTTCCTGTTTTTCTCTCTTTTATTGACAAAAAGACTAATCTTAAATATGTGCCTGAGGAGGTTCTTAAAACACAGGGAATTTAGAAGAAAATTTTCTCCCTGTGTAATTTTATAGAATAGCACTAGACTAAGGGTGGATGTTTATGGCTTTAAATAAAAATGCCTCAGTGGAGATAGCTGAGCAGATCTGGGGTTGGCATTGCCCAGATGTTATGAGAGGACCTCTGTTGGTAGGAGGCTGGAGTCAGGTACCCAAGTCCCTCCTGATCTCACCTGCCATGGCAGGTGTTTACAGTTGGGAGTCCGTTGTTACATGTAAAGCTCATTTCAGACTGAACCTTGACCCAGATACATAGTGACTCTTGTTCCTGCTTTATGGTTCAAATTGTCTCTCAAATATTGGTTAAGTCAAATGTCATCGCTGTGATCTAATCCCTCTTACTAAAAGAAAATAAATCACCTTTGGAATTCTGTTTTTAGGTCCGTTTTCTACCGATCATACAAGGAACAGGAGTCTAAAAAAGGATTTGATCAAGAAGAAGTATTTGAGAAGCCTACACGTGAAACATGCCAAGGTAAGAGGCACTGACATCAAGCTGTGGTGTTTACAGCACACTTGCTGTGAACTCCTGTGCAGTGTTGCCAAGCATGTGGGAGTGTGTGTCCTGCATTCTCTTGGAGCTCAGACTTGAGCTATTTCCTCCCTTCAGTCTGTAGGAAGACAGTTTAGGGGAGCAAGAGGGGCTGTGTGGTGTATGGGCCACACTCAGCTGTATTCTCACTATGCTGCTGGTGCCTAGTCTGCCCTAAACTGTGGGGCAGGCTCGTGAGATTTACCAGCTAAGCATCTAAAAACAGTGAAAAGAATTCTGACCTTTTCTGTTTCTTTATTACTTTCATGGGGTATTTAAAAAGTACTTAGAGGGGATTGATAGGCTATCCTAGGAAAATGGATTATCTGCCATAGTTTGACTCCTGATCGTACTGTGGGGAGGTGTAGTGTGGTTTGTTTCCTTAAATTCTTCTTTACTGATTACCTGTGAATGGTTCTGTGTAGCGGTACGTGGGTGTTCAGTGGACTTGAGATGCACAGTTCAGCAGGTGGTGGGACACGCCTTTGACCCCAGCACTTTGAAGGCAGAGGCAGGCAGATTTCTAAGTTTGAGGAGACTGGTCTACAGAGTGAGTTCTAGGACAGACAGAGCTTTTACACAGAGAGCACAATACTGATTTCTGTGGGAAAATATATGAAGGACACAGGCATTCTTTCTTGTGAAACAATGAATGCACATTTAAGAAAGCCTCTGGGAAATGTGTCTCTTGGTAGAATTGACTTTCTACCAAGTTTGTTATTTTTTCTTTCTTAGTAGATTTCTTTTTAAAATCATTTTTATTTTCTGTGTTTGAGTGTTTTGCTTGCATGTATGCCCAGTGGCTGTGGATGCCAGAGAGACAGCCAACTGGAATTATAGACTGTTAAGAGCTGCCATGTGGTGCCCGGAATTGAACCTGGGCCTTCTAGAGGAACAGCTAGTGATCTTAACTGCTGATCCGTCTCTCCAGACCCTCTCCTTCCCCATCTCCATTGTGAAACAAAGTTTTTGCTACGTAGCCTTTGCTGGCCTTGAACTCATGATGATCCACTTGCTTCAGCCTCCTGAGTGCTGGGATTAAGGGCATGTGCCACTATGCCCAGATATAGTAGAAGTACCAGAGTGGAGAAGTTTATAGTGTTTGAAATAAGGACGATAATGAACAGGATTTCCTGTGAACTATCATTGATTTGAAACAGGTGAATTCATTTCCTGTGAACTATCATTGATTTGAAACAGAGTTATGTATGTGGCTTTCCATGCTTATTGGAGGGGGGGTGGATATTCTGTGGTACTTTAAATACTTTTCTTTAGTATCACTTAAGAAAATTTCCTGTCTGTTTCCTCACAGGTATGAGGCATGCCATTTATGACAAGCTGGATGATGATGGTTTGATAGCTCCAGGGGTTCGTGTATCAGGAGATGATGTTATCATAGGCAAAACAGTCACATTACCTGAAAATGAGGATGAGCTGGAGAGCACTAACCGACGTTACACCAAGAGAGACTGCAGCACCTTCCTCAGAACGAGTGAGACAGGCATTGTGGACCAGGTCATGGTAACTCTCAACCAGGAAGGATATAAATTTTGTAAAATCAGGGTGAGTATAGCTTTATTCATGTAGATAGCTTTAGAAATTAATTGCATTTCAGTCTCTAACCTGTTTTTGTGTGAAATCAGGTACGCTCTGTTAGAATTCCACAGATTGGAGACAAATTCGCTAGCCGACACGGGCAGAAGGGTACCTGTGGTATTCAGTATCGACAAGAGGTAGGTACTTTTGGTCTTTCTCAGGCCTAGCCCAGAATTTTATTGAACAATTAATTAAAATTTCTTGTAACTTGATTTTTATTTTTAATTTTATGCTTGCTAACCCACTATGTAGAGGAGAATTAGGACAGACAGAGTCTCTGGAGCAGTGTCAGCTTTGTCTCTAAGAGACGCCAGGGTCTTTGATCTCTTAAAATTTTCTTTGTAGGATATGCCCTTCACCTGTGAAGGTATAACCCCTGACATCATCATAAACCCCCACGCCATCCCCTCTCGAATGACAATTGGTCACTTGATTGAATGTCTTCAAGGGAAGGTAAGATTTTTGTCTTCAAAAACAATAGGTTCCAAGTTGATGTTTTTTCAACATGGTGATCATTTGAGCCAAGATACTTTCTTAAAAACTAATATGCCTTTCTGCTTTTATATTGGTTATTATTCTTTTTTATCCTTTCTAATTTTTAAGAAATTTTGTGTGGGGTTAGCTAGGGAGACGACTCAGTGGATAAGAGCATTTGCTATAGCAGCATGAGAACTGGAGTTCATCCATTTAAAAAGCCATAATACTGGGGCTGGTAAAAAAAAGCTCAGCACAAAGGGTGAGTGCCAGCAAGCCTGACAGCCTGAGTTCAGGCCCGAACTCACGTGATGGAAGGACAGGGCTGATACTACAAGTTGACCTCTGACTTTTGCATAAATAAATGAAATATACATATAGTGGGGGGAGGGGCTCTAACCCCAGTGTTTTGATGTATATGGAGACAGGAGAATCACTGGGACTTGTTGGTCATGACCCCAGGTTCAAGTTCAGTGAGAGACCTGTCTTGAGGAATATGAAGAATGAGGGACCAAGAAAACTGAGGCCTTAGTTTTTGTTACTGTTGCCATGATAAATAAAACAACATGACTAAAAACATTTTGAGGAAGAGAGGGTGTCTGAGGGTATTTATTACTGTGAAGAGACACTATGACCATGGCAACTCCAATAAAGGAAAACATTTAATTGGGTGGCTTGCTTAGAGTTTCAGAGGTTTAGTCCATCTTCATCGTGGTGGGACATGGCAGCGAGCAGACAGACATAGTGCTGAAGAAGGAGCTGAGAGTTCTACATCTTGATCCATAGGCAACAGCAAGTGAACTGTGTCACTGAGTAACTTGAGCACAGGAGACCTCAAAACCCACCCCACAGTGACTCACTTCCGCCAACAAAGCCATACCTCTCTTTGGCTTGCCCCACTTGTTTTCTTGTGCATCTAGGACCACCTGTTTATGGATGATACCACTGCTAGTGGACCATATCAGTTATTAGTCAAGGTAGTGCTTCACGAGGCAGTCTGATGGAGGCAATCCCTCAACTGAGGCCTTCTCTCCTAAGATGCCTCTAGCTTGTTTCAGGATGACAAAGTAACCAACACACCTGAGGCCCTCTTCTGCCCTCTACACATGGATATGTAGTCTCTTCTTATTCACATACATATACATACACACTACGTGTGTTTGCACATACAAAAAATTGCAAAGTATTGCCAAGTAAGAATTCTTGCGGAAATGCCTTGTGCTCACCAATTGTGCCTTTGGGGCTCAAGATGGAATTTTTTTTTTTTTTTTTTTTTTTTTGTAAGCTGTAGTACATACAGCCTTTGCATACATTTGTGGTTATAGCAACTAGCTCTTTTCTATAGATGAATTAATTCATGGATGATTAACTCAGTATGGCTTTAGGAATATTAACATTTTGGTATCAGCTATGTATGCATCTTTCAGGGAAAGTTTTCTGGTTTGGAGTATCTTGTGAAAATAGAATAGTGGTAGTCTTAACATGTGAATGTCTGTTTATGACTTCATGTCATAAGTGACTTAATGATATACGTCATTTGAAGACATGTTACTTTATTTCATTACATTAGAGGTCTTTGGGATTCTTGGTGTCTTTGTACATGATCCCATGGGTAGATTTGTATTTGAGAGCTTTTAGCCTTTTTTGGGAATTGCTTTGTTGCAAATATCTTAGGTAAGATATTAATAAAATAAATCTCAGTGTATCACAACTTTTATAAGTTTTTAATTTTAAAATCTTTCTTTTTATAGAAAATATTTTATTAGTTGGATTTATCTTTATTGATTTGTAACTTCTCTCACACGTGCCTTTACTCCAAAGGTCTCTGCTAACAAGGGTGAAATTGGTGATGCCACTCCATTTAATGATGCTGTCAATGTGCAGAAGATTTCTAACCTTCTGTCTGATTATGGCTACCATCTCAGAGGAAATGAGGTATATTTACTATCACAAAAGCACCTTGTTATGTGTATGAAACTAGCGTGTTTTGTGTGGTGCACATTTTTTCTTTAAAAAGAAAGCCTTTTAAATGTACAAGTCATAAGCATGCAGCATGATGAAGTCTCACAAAGTAAACACATCTGTGGATCTAATGTCCACACTGAGGAAAGAAATTCTCCTAGTCACTACCCCTCTGAAGGAAAGTACCATCTTATTATAGGCTGAGTTTTGATTTTTATATAAATACTATGGATATGCATATGCATTTTTGAACTTGCTTAATATTTTTAGTTATATGTGGCAAAATCTGTGTCTTTTTTCAGGTACTCTACAATGGATTCACTGGCCGAAAAATCACATCACAGATTTTTATTGGCCCCACTTACTACCAGCGTTTGAAGCATATGGTGGATGACAAAATTCATTCTCGTGCTAGGGGACCTATTCAGATCCTTAATAGACAGCCCATGGAGGGTAGATCTCGGTAAGGGGCTGCAGCATCATCATCATGGATTACTAACTAGCCTTCCACTTGAGAATGTTAACATGTATAGAAGCAGACAGTGGTGTAGTGGCTGCCTGTGTTCCCCCACCTCACTTCAGCAGTCATCAGCTCATGGTCTCTTGTTACTCTGTGCTTATTCTTCTGCACACTCTGATATTATGATTCTTTCCTCGCTCTTCTTAGAGTCAGGGCTGTGAACGTTCCAGGCAAGTGCTCTACCCATGAGCCAGAACCCCAGTTTAGCTCTGATTTGCTGATGTTCAGCAAATCCAGATAAAAGAATGGCTCGCAAATGTTTGACCTCAGGCCCTTGGAGAACTTTTGGTGATATGAGTTATGTCTTTGATACTTAACATGTTTATATAAAAACAATGGTAAGCCCATTACGTATTAGTATATGGCTAATAAAATATATTTTTAATCAGTGTATTTCTAAGTAAGCTCAGTGAGAAGAGTAACACCGGGTTACATTCTCTGCAGATTTCCTTAGTGAACTGGAAGATAGCCAGATTCTTCTTCTACTTCTGAATTAGTTCTGCTGCAGTACTTTGCCCCCATGCCCTCTATTCCATTTCTGTCTTTCCACAGGGTCTCCTTATAGCACAGGCTAGACTCAAACTCTTTTGTTACATAGTTGTGGCTGAATCTTCCTGCCTCCACCTCCAAACTGTTGGGATTTTAGGTGTGTGCCTCCACTCAAACTCAATATTGTGTTTATGAAAAATATTTTTATTACATATGTTTATTTTGTTTGTAGGTGCCTGTAAGCCATGTGATTGTGGAGACCAGAGAACTACTTGTAGGGATTTGGTTCTCCCGTCTTACCATGTGTATCCTGGGGGTTGAACTCAGGTGGTCAGGCACCTTTACCCACTGAGGCATCTTGCTGACCCAGTATTGTATTTTAATACTTATTTGAGGGAGACACGATGTTATACAGATAGATATCGGGTTGGAAAGGGAAGAATATTATTTTTTGATGCTATACTAAAATGAAGAGCTACTCTAGTGATTTTTTAAAAATCTTTATTTTCATTTATTTTTGAGCTAGGGGTGTTCATGGCTTTCCTAGCTCAGCCTCCTGAGTGCTGAGATTACATTCCGCCCAACAAGTTGTAGGTTTTTGTTTCTTATGTGACAGTATCTTTTTATTTAATCCTGGATTTCCAGCCTGGCATTTACTGTATAGGCTAGGCTGATTCTGAATTCATGGCATCCTCCTGCCTCCGTCTTCAAACTGCCAGGATTTTAGTCTGTACTACTGTGTTTGGTGATTTATAGTTGCCTTTTTGTTTCTACTTTTTCGTCTCTATTTGGGGTGTGTGTGTGTGTGTGTGTGTGTGTGTGTGTGTGTGTGTGTGTCTGTCTGTCTGTCTGTCTGTCTGTCTGTGTGTGTGTGTATGTGAGTAAAAGAGTAAAAGACTGTAGCTTACAAATGCCCCAAACTTAAGGCAGTTTCTTCCCAGATAGTGTGAATATTAGCATGGGGAACACAGCAGCTAAATTACAGTTTTGTTCCCTTTATTTTTTTAATTACTTTAAAGGTGTATTGGGGTTAGGGTTAGGGTTACCTGCATGTATGTATGTGTACTGTCTGCATACGTGGTGATAGCATAGGCCAGAGAGACTTGCCTGTGTCTGGAACTGTTACAGGTGGTTCTGAGCTGCAGTGGATGCAGATGCTTTGAACTGTTGAGCTGTCATCTCTCCAGCTCCATGTTTAGTTTATTAAAGTGTGGTTGTACTGAAAACTCGGAAGGCTTATCAGTGAATGCCTTTATATTGTATGTTAAAATCATTGGTTTACTGGGGATGCAGCTTAGAGATAGAGTCCTAGGTTCAAATCCAGCACTGCCACCTCTGCCAAACTGTGTCGCATGCATAGTTTTATAGCGTTGTAATTGATCACTTGGGAAATACTGATTCACTAAATTAGATTTTCCAATGTTAAATTCTATTTTACACAAAAGAAAAACCACATTTGTAAATATATCACCCTTGATGTCTTTGGGGAAAAAAAACCTTTAAGTTTAGAAAGCTGTGGGAGTTGAAATGATGGGTAATTTTGTAAAATTCTGATTTTTGCTGAGAAGCTCAAACTTTTAATTGTTGGTAGTACATTCTTCAAATGCTTTTCCTTGAAGTAAAAGGTTGACTTTGTTCAGCGCCTTTCATTTTTGTTTGATAACAAGGTTTAATCAACATAATTAGTGTTATTGTTGAAGTAAAACTGGTCTTCCTTCATGCAAGGGATGGTCTCACTGCTTTAAAAAGCTTGTTCCTCTGCCTTTGTTTGTGTTAAGCCACCAGCGTGGGTGTCAGCACAGTGACAGAAGTCACTGTATTATAAAAACATGTTGGTCTAAGTAATAACACTGGTTAGTATTAATAAAGAGGTTTGGTCTTCTTGAGCCCACATACTGTAACCTGAAAACCTCATGTTGAAAGATGAGTATACTGAAAAGCAGTTGGGCCTGAGAGAAGGCTCAGTGGTTAAGAGCAGGTAACACATTTCCAAAGGCTCCAAGTTTGGTTCCCAGCATTCATATGGTAGCTCAGACTTCCTGTAACTCTGGTTCCTTTTTCTAGTCTCTGAGGGCATCAGGCACAGGTGGTGCTCATACACAGATGTAAGTTCCCACACGTCCCTTCTCCCCCCCCCCAAAAAAAAAATTGCCAGAGTAACTTCTAAATATTACCAAATATCTAGGGGTCAGGTTTGCTATGTTACATTTTTGTTTGTTGGGTTGTTGCTATTTTGTTTGTTTGTTGGTTTTTGAGACAAGGTCTCTTTCTGTAGTCCTGGCTGTTCTAGAAGTTGAATATACATAGATCTGCCTCCCAGAATGCTGGGATTAAAGGTGTGTGCCACCATGCCCAGCCTTATTACATAATTTTTTTTAAAAAAAAAAAAAAAACTTTATTAGTCAGGATGCAAATGATGGCATGGTTTGCAGTTGGTGTGTCTCCTAAGTCCCTTTTAAACATTGTTTATATTTAATTTTTTATTTGTGAGTATGTGTGTAGGGGTTGCATGCATGTGGATGCTAGAGGACAGCTTGCTGGATGGAGTCAGTTTCCTCTTCCACCTTGTGGGTTCCAGGAGTTGGACTGGATACACCCTCACCCAGTCAGCCATCTCAGTGAGCCTTGGGTTCTGTTACTCTCAGACTTTTTTTTTCTTTAAATTTTATGAATTGAGAAAACTTACTTGCATCCCAGGCCTGTGACTTCCTGGTTTCTGTAAGGAGGTGATTGCAATTGGAGGCTTGATGAGATTTGGAGTTTGAGGTCTGCGTAGTAACATTTTATGGCATTATTTACTTCTAACATCTGGTAGCCTTTCTTTTCATAACTGTAGTAGCTGTTGATCATTATGTAAAGCCTTTGATGAACTAGAGAGTACAACCTGATGAGGGTCTAATTTTTATCTGTCCATCTATTGTTAACTGTACAGACACTTATAAGGCTAGTTACCTGTTGGTGTAGTTCCTATGATAGAGACAAGGTAAATACTCTCTCTATTTACCAACTTTTAATATAGTAAGTTCATTATGTAGCATTGTTTAAGGTTGAACAGTGAGCCTTTGGTGTAGTAATAGCATTATAAGCCCATTGGTTTTATTCAATAGTTCTTGAGTTCACAAGTGCATGTGTTATGTTAAGGAAGCCATCGTTACACACTTGTCTGGCCCTTTGAATGCAGATCACTATACTTGGGGAAACCTGTAATCACTTGCCTATTCCCTTGTGATTGTCACTGTGCACTTATCATTTCTGCCTTGATTGCTGGGGAATTCTTTATTGAGAAGCTGTTTTATTTAGATTCTTTATTAAAATTCACTTTCAAGTATAGAATTGAATTCTAGATAGTTAAATGATAGCATGATGAGCCTCTGCTTTGTAATGCCCTGTATTTGATGAGGAAAGTTGCATGCTATATGTGAGCATGTTTCTCTCTCCTTCATTTGAAGGCCTTCTGTTGTATATTAAATTCTTGGTTGACTTTTCTCCTCCTCACCAGGTTAGACAGATTCCAGGGCATAAAAATTAGAACTTAATTCTGAAGTGTTACTGTGTCACTCTCGTCATTGATCATGGAGGTGTTGATCAGAAAGGATCAGTACAGGGCTAGTGAGATGGCTCAGTGGGTAAAGGTGCTTGCTGCTAAGCCTACCTGTGTGAGTTCAATTCCCAGGAGAGAACTGACTCTGCATGTGCAGAGACACCGGCATTACATATATACATAACAAATAAGTACAAAACAAGCTCTTGTTTTCTCATTAACAGTGATGGTGGTTTGCGTTTTGGAGAAATGGAACGAGACTGTCAGATTGCCCATGGTGCAGCACAATTCTTAAGGGAAAGGTTGTTTGAAGCATCAGATCCATATCAGGTTCATGTTTGTAATCTTTGTGGAATAATGGCGATTGCTAACACCAGAACTCATACATATGAATGCAGGGGCTGCCGGAACAAAACCCAGGTGAGTGTACACTTTATTCTTTTTGTTTGGTGTTTTTATGTTGTATGGCAGATTAGTATGGCGGAACAAGCTGGCTACCCAGCCTTTCACTTTTGATAGGTCTCTTAAGATTACTAGGGGTTTTTTTCCTTTTAAATATTTATTTTATATTTTATGTGAATTGGTGTTTTGCCTGCATGTATAACTGTGTAATGGTGTCAGATCTTGGAATTACAGTCGTTAGCAGCCATGTGGATGCTGGGAATTGAACTCAGGTCCTCCAGAAGAACAGTCAGTGCTCCTAACCACTGAGCCATCTCTCCAGTCCAGATTACTAGTTTTACAAGGAAAGATAATTTGACTTTTCTAAAACAAGTTTAAAAGCCATTTATTTATCTAAGCTGCTCATCTCTGAAATAATGTCTTGCACCAGAAATTGTAAACAATTTTTTAAAATATGCTTATGAGTATTTGCCTATGTATTTGTCTGTGCGTGCAGTGGCCACAGAGGCCAGAAGAGGACATCAGACCCCTTGAGACTGGAGTTACAGATGGTTGTGAGCTGCTATGTAGGTGATAGGAGTCAAACCCAGGTCTTCTGGAAGAGCAGCCAGTGTTCTTAACCACTGAGCATCTCTTCAGCCCAACCAAGACATTTTAAGCCTTTTACTTAAAATTCATCAGTTTGGAAGAGTGAATATATGTTTGTTGGCAGAAAGGAGGAGCTACTAAAACCTTGTGGGACAGAGGCTGAGGTGCAGCATGGATGCAGACAGCCTCTCTCTCACTTGAAGTGACATAGAAAGTGGAGTCTTTGATATAGATCTGCTGATTACAGTTTCTTTTTCTCTCTGCAGATTTCTTTGGTGCGAATGCCTTATGCGTGCAAACTGTTATTCCAGGAGCTTATGTCCATGAGTATTGCACCTCGAATGATGAGTGTGTAGTTCTGTGAAGTTCACAGCAAGACACTATAAATATCAGTATCTTGTCTCTGTGATTGTTTTTTTTTTTAAATAACAAAATGTACTACTGTTGTGATAAGAATTTTATTTGTTTTGTTTAAAGCTATGCATGCTTTTTTGTAAATAAACAATACAAATTTTTGTAGATAGTCTTGATGTGTTATCTTTAATTTCTCTGTGTAAAACCAGCTGGATGTAGTAAAGGGTTAGTGGATTAGGTTAAAAGAAACTTGTCAGGCAAGAATAGGGGTATAGTTGTCTGTAAGCACTTTCAGCTGCAGAGGCTAATGGATTTTGCAGGTTTATAGTTGAGCACCTTGACCTGTTTAAGAAGAAAAAAAAATAAAAATTAGTTACCTATGTGGACGTAATTGGCAGGCTGTCAGTTTCTAAATCAATGAAAACGTTAAATTATGTGGCTAACAGGCCACATAACATGGTAATGTATCTGTAGACCCAGTGTTTAGACTGAGACAGGGGGACTGTTTGGACAAACCAGGAGTTAAATGCCAGCCAGGGCAACCTAGAGAGACCTTCCTCTCATCTTCATCTTCTTTTTGTTTTATGAAAGGGTTTCTCTATGTAGCTTGGGTAAATCTTGAACTCACGACTTTCCTGCCTTAGCATGTGCCAGAGACCTCATCCTTCAGAGAAAACAAACAAGGGCTTAGGGAGGTAGCTCTGCAGCTAAGAGCACTGACTGCTCTTCTAGAGAGGACTTGGGTTCACTTCCCAGCACCCACAAGGCAGTTCTCCCCTGTCTGACTGGAGTCCCACCCGTGGGATCGATCTCATGCCCTCTTCTGGCCTCTGAGGGCATTGCATGCAGGTATTGAAGATACACATGCAGGTAAAGCACCCATGCCACATTAAAAAGTTGGGGGGCGAGGTGCAAGAAAACAAGAGCATGGGGATAAAAGATGCAGGAGTAATTATCTAATGATATGCTAGAGTGCCCCATGGGCTGCGAGATATGTGGTTTTAAGCCAGTGCAGCTGTCCTGGTCGTGTGAAAGGGGGGCTTTCCCATAAACTTGGAAGAGCATGTTTTTCAAGGTGAAATCCAGAGAGGTGAAGGAGCTTTGCACTCAGCACATTCAGAGCTTCAGGTGGAAAGGTGATGTTCTAGAGCTGAGAGGTCCACGGGTTGCCTGGCTCAGCTAATTAACTGCCTGACTTTACCACCCTTCTTGGCAAAAAAGGGATCTGATCAAATACACTGTTCTTGATAATTGTTTTCAGTGCACAGCAAAGTGACCTGCCCAGTGAAATGATTAACAGCTGCTAACAGGAAGTTTTGTTCTTCTGGGTCTAAGGGAATGCCTAATCAAACTGTACTCCAGTACAGCTGTCTACATGTAAAATAGCACTGCCGTGACATGGGTTCTTTGGAGGAAGCTTTATAGCAGTGAATAGGACAGAATTGAGTTTTGCCAACATGTCCCCCTTTCTAGATTTATTTCTATCTTATTTATACGTAATATGTTTTATATGAACATAAGCCATGCACGTGGGTGCCTGTGGAAGTCAGAAGAGAACATAGTATACCCTGGAGATGGAGTTACAGGCATTTGTGAGACATCCCATATGGGTGCTGGAAACTGAACTCAGGTCCTCTGGAAATGCAGTATATGTCTAGCTATTTTTTTTTTTTTCTTAAAAAGCTCAAAGTGAAGGACCAATATGACCACGGTCACTTTCTTTTCAATGGAGATTGAATATAATAGTCATAACACAAAGGGAAAATGCCACATAGATGAAAGTTGCAGGAAATACAAGCCACCCAGTCAAGTCTGAGTTTTGATTCTTTTATGTGAGATGAGGTGAAAGGTTCTAGGTTATAGGAACCCTCAGCCTGGGTCTTGGTTTTAATTGCATGCACTTAATGTCTTTCTGGATATTGTACACTTCAGGGTTTTATTTTGATACTTGATCATTAAGGACAAATATCATTCATTATCAAATGGTGAGATGGCTGACATACCTTTTTTCACTGGTATTTCATGTAAGGCATTAACCACTGTAATTTTGGCTGATGCTGAAGCCTGTCCTTGGGAGTTGGATGCGTGGCACTCATATTCCCCAGCATCCTCCTCACTTAGAGGAGATACCTGTGAAAGATAAAGGTGCTTTAGTTCTCTGTGGAGGCTTCCTCTTTTTTTTCTAGTGGTTCCATTATACCTGTGGTCCCTAGGCTGGAAGTGGAGCCACTATGGGAATTAGTGAACACCTGTGCCAGGAGCCTGCGGAGCTACCGTGTCTCAATGTCATGGATAGCTCTTGATCACAACATGAAGGTTACCTTACCTGCTGGAGGGGAACCTTGCTGGGTGCTAGGGTCCAAGGTTAAATAAAATCACATGCTTGTTAGCCAATAACCATAATTAATGCTTGGGACACTTAGTTCTGGGTGAGGATTCTTTTTTTTTTTAACTTTGACAAGTAGAATTCTCTTAATTATTTTTTTTTCTAAAAGTAACTTCATTCAGCTCCTCCATTAGTTCCCATAGTTGTATTGGCAACACCACACCAGGGATGCTCCTAAGAAGCGGGAGAAAAATAGTTTTGGATAGGCGACTGGTGACTTCTGCCAAGTCCTTGTGTCCTCTCTTGAGAATGAAGCTGTTGCCAGCTCTTGGTACTCACCAGCACCCAGCCAGTCACTTCATGCTTTTCTGGACCACCCCTGGTCTGAATAGCCAGGTTTTCCCGGTCACCAGGCAAGAGCTCTGTCCTTTGAACTCCAGAGTGCTCCCTTTTTACCTGAGAAGAAGAGTCGTCTTAGTTTTCTGCACACAGACAGTAGCTTTGGTTGGCCTGGAAGTCAGTATATAGACCAGGGGGATCTGTCTACTGCCTCCCAGGTACTGGGATTAATGATGTGTGCCCAGCTTTTAAACATCATGGTTTTAAGCTTTTTCTGGAAAACTTGTGGAGTATATAGAGTAGGCTGCCTTCACTCATTAGTTTGGATCGTTTCCCCTTGGTATTGGGCTTTTTTTTTTTTTTTTCTTTTTGGTCTTATGTTTGACTGGCAAGTTGTACCTGGGGCTAGTTTGATGTTTGGGACCTTGGGACCTCGACCTGGAGGCCAGAGTGCCATCAACCACTTGCTCTGAAGGCCAAGAAATCATGAAATAATTTCTGAAGACCTGACGTCAGAAAGGCCTGTCACATGTTGCTGTGATAAGCCTGCCTGTTTCTGTTCACACCACGGTGAGATTCAGAGGGCTGTGGGGGAGGGGACATTCACTTCTTGGTTTATGGCCAGTTCTTACTTTGTGTTTGTCCTGTCCCACCTATTTTAAAGGTCAAAGTGTTTAACAAAAAACTTTGGAAAATAGGTAAAGATCACAAGGAAAAGGCCCTTTTTTAGGGTAAAGCATTTAGCTCAGTTTCAGTACAAATATTTTAAGGCTTATGGTAACTGAATTAAAAAAATACACCACGAAACAATATTCTTTAATTCTGTCTTGGCCTCTTTAAGAGCCAAGCCAGTGTTTCTTCAGATTGTCTTCGAAAAGTGAAGGGTTTACAGTGTCAGGAGTTTTTGTTTCTTTCTATAATAAAGTGAATGTTTTTCTAGGCTTCCCCAAATACTGAGAGAAAACCAGGTATTTAGTGTCTCAAATGAAGTCATGCATAAATAGGCATGTTTTCCTTGAATTCCCCAGCAGCTTGTGAAACAGTTTATGTTAATAAAATAGGTAATATTTGGGAAGAAGTATTTTATCACCAGAGCCTACAATCTCAGCACAGTGTAGGCAGTGACCAGAGGGTCCCTTCGACTTGCTGGCTAACCAATTTAGCTCACAGGGAGCTCTAGGTCAAAAGTAGGGTGAAGATCAACTGAAGGAGACACAGATTTCATCCTCTGCCCCCCCATGAGGGAGGGGTTCAAGATAAAAAGAATCATAAAAAAAATTTCTTTTATCCACAAATGGTTAACTAGGGGAGAATCGGAGGGAGCCCATGGGGCTAACTGGGCAGCCAGCTGTTTTATTTTGTCCATTTTGCAGCTATGTGTCTATTGATCCATAGCTCAGGTTGGCCTCAAACTCTCTCATCCTCCCGTCTTCCCTGCCCCTCCCCCAGTGCATACTCTATGACTCCTGGCCCTGAGTATAGTTTGGTTCCAACAGATTCTTCCAGAATCTTATTGTAAATAAGGAACAAATTTTAAAAAGTACCAATGACTACAGAATTCTACACATCTTTGATTGTGGTTTCTTTTTTTTTTTTTTTTTTTTTTTAAAACTTTATTTATTTGCCTTGGTGTTTGCCTGGAACTGGAACTACAGACAGTTGTTAGCTGCCATGTGGGTGCTGGGAATCGAACCCGGGTCCTCTGGAAGAGCAGACGGTGCTCTTAACCACTGAGCCATTTCTTCAGCCCCCTGTGGTTTCTTTTTAACAATATTTTAATTCTCACTAATGTACATATGTATGAGTTTGGGCTCCCTCAGAAGCGGCTTTGGCTTTGGTCTCCTGGAGTTGAATCACAGACAGAAGTGAGCTACTTGATGTGGGTGCTGGAGCCAAGCTGATGTCAAGCCCATAATCCTTGCATTCTCAGTTGCCTGGTTTCTGCCCCACTGCTGGGATTACAGGCTTCGGTCATCACACCTGTCCAGCCTCTAACCATCTCTACTACCCAAACATTGTTTCTGTACTTAAACCAGATTTGAAACAGCACGTGATCTGAAATGTCTGTATTCCTAACAGTCTGGTTGCAGGAATGTGGAGAGGAAACAGTTGGTCTGTGTAACTATCTGGGCCAGTGACTTTTCAGATATTTTGCCATGGCTCAAACAAAGCAATGCTTTTTAAAGTACGTTGGGATTTGGGATATAGGAAACTGCCACATGATACCTTAATAAGTAGTAAATGTGATGCTCTGACAGACACATTGTGAGTCCTAATTTTTAACCTCCTATGAGGACACTGGTAGCAATTTCTAACTAGTTCCAGGGCTCCTTGATGGGTTCTGTACTGCTGTTTGAAATCCATTGCTTTAGGTCATGTGTGAGGCACAGGCATTGATTGCCAAGGTAGGGGAACATCTGTGGAGCATCCTACTTTGGTATTTGCTCCTTGCTAGTTACCAAAGAAACTTTTTTTTTTAAAGACATGGTCTCATGTAGCCCAGGCTGGCCTTAAACTTGTTATGTAGCTGAACTTCTGCCTTTACCTCTTGAGTGCTGGGATTACAAGCCATGTACCACTATGTCCTGTTCATGTCATGCTGGGGACCCAACCCATCTCATACATGCTAGGTAAGAACTCTACCAATTGACTGGTTTCACCCACAGAGGATAAAGCGTAAAGTCCCTGTCTAACACATGCTAGACCCTAAATTCAATCCCTAGTGTCAAAAAAAGCAATAAAACAAACAAACACCCAAGAACTGAAAACTTGTGTGTTGCCCTGGAATGATGTGCACTCTGCTGAGGTACCATAGGGCCAGCACTGAAGACTTTATTTTCTGCAAGATTAAGGCTCCCAAGTCACTGGCTCTCATCTGGTAAATTCCTTAGGAACCCATAGAGAAACAACAGGGCATCTTATCAGTTTTTCTTGGAAGCTATCGGCCACTCTCTTCTCTTCTCAAGCCCCTGCTTGAGATCAAATCAATACTGGAGAGCTTCAAATTCGAGGGGAAAGGCCTAGATGAACACGTTCTCCTGACCACACTGCTGCCCCTCTATGCTTCTTTCCAAAGCACAGTTTACATAGACAGCATCCCATTATTCCCTTTAACGGAAGTTTCAGCCCTGAAGGACAGATGCACTAGAACTGGGTCATCAGCCTGTCCTGGAACTGGGTCACCTCTGCCCAAACCATGGTCCAGGCCTTTCCTGGTAACTGCATTTAAGTGGTTTCGAAGTGGCCACATGGGGGCACCAGAGGCTGCCAGGAGCCCTGATGTCTAAGGCTTCTCATCCTGCAGATGGGAAAACTTTCTCTGAGGTCTTTAAACTGTGGCGATAATTCCGCCCACTGCAGGAGAAAGCTTTCTAAGGAGAAAGTGAGGCCAACAGACTGAGATCAAGAATTCCAGTCCCGATCACATTCGAATGTCCAGAGGCTGAAATGACCTCCTTTTTTTCTTTTCTCTTTATTTTCACCTGCCAGCTATATGAATTGAATTTCTACAAACTGCTCCTATAGGGCCAACCCCGCTCTCAGAGTCCGGGAAGTTGCCCCTCTGACCAAACAACAAACACACAAAATAATTGAGACTATCCAAATGGACTAAATGGCCAGATATGGTGTGCATGTGTGTGTTTGTGTGTGTATATATGTGTATGTGTATATGTCTGGGTCTGTGTGTGTGTGTATGTGTTTATGTGTGTATGTGTATGTCTGGGCTCTGTGTGTGTATGTGTATGTCTGGGTCTCTGTGTGTGTATATGTGTGTATGTGTATGCCTGGGTCTCTGTGTGTGTATGTGTATGTCTGGGTCTGTGTGTGTATGTGGATATGTGTGTATGTGTGTGTGTGTATGTGTATGTCTGGGTCTCTGTGTGTATGTGTGTGTGTATGTGTATAGGTGTGTATGTGTATGTCTGGGTCTGTGTGTGTGAATATATGTGTATGTATGTGTGTCTTTGCTATTTTGCTTAAACTAAATTTCCTTTTTTAGCATGAGCATGAAGATTTTTCTTTACTTCATAGACTTGGTATGAGGTAGAAGGACTTAAAATGTATAGAATGGGCAAAGATGTAAATGCATGGTCTAGCTGTGAAGTATTTTTTTTTTTAAAAAAAAAGCTGGAAAATTGATGCTTTCTTTTTTCTTCTACTGACAGGCTAAAATATGCTGACCTTCAGATGAGAAGGTCATTACACAGGAACAAGGCCACGGGGAGGGAGGACTTCCGGAAGGAGTAGCCCCTGCTGGCTGTGTCTGTCTCTGCCCTTGAGCCACGTGACTCTGTCTGGTTTATTTAATCTCTTAATAAGAACTATTTATTTTTATTTTATGCATGAATGTTTTGCCTGCAGGTATGAATGTACACCAAGTGCATGCTTGTGCTAGTGGAGTTCAGAAAAGGGTGTCCGATCTCCTGAAACTGGAGTTGGGAATGGTTGTGATCCACCAGTTAGGTGCTCGGAACCGAACCTAGGTCCTCTGCAGGAAAAATAACATGTGCTGTTAACTGCCTGGCTGTCTCTTTAGCCCTCAGATTATTTAATCTTTACCTTCAAGTGGGGGTGGTGGTGAATGCCTAAAGTCTGAGCACTTGGGAAATGGAGGCAGGAGTTCAAGATCATAATCATTATACAGTAAATGTGAGGCCAGGTCTGGGCTATATGAGGGGAGGTTGGGGTGGGTGGTGGGTGCTGTTGGTATCTAGTTGTAGAGGCCAGAGATGGTGATAAACATTTTCTAAGCACAGGCTCGCCCCATCAAAAGAATCATTGGGTCCCAGCAAGGCATGGTGGCTTTAATCCCAGCTTTCAGAAGGCGAGGCAAGTGGATCTCTGTGAGTTCAAGGTCAGCCTGGTCTACTGAGTGAGTTCCAGGACAGCCAGGGCTACACAGAGAAACCCCATCTTGAAACAACAACAGATAATTACCTGGTTCCAAATGTCAGTGACACTGAGGTTCTTCCTAGCCAGACTGGCCGGAGCCTCCAGCCAATCTGGCTAGGAAATTCATATTTTTTTTTCTTATTTTTCCATTTGGAAAGCCGTTCTGAAGCTCTATTATTAAGAGCACCAGGCTTTTCCACTTGGAATCAGCATCCAGTGATCCTCAGAGAGGGGAAATCTTTCCTGATCTGACTCCCATTGTTTCTTTTCAATGTTGTCCTACAGTAGCTAATATTCTTCAAAATAATAATCTTTTATTTTTAACTTATGTGTATGAATGTTTGCTTACATGTATTTAAGTGTACTCCATAAGAGACTGGTGCCTGCAGAGACCAGAAGAGGGTGTCAGATGCTCTGGAACTGGGGTTATGGACAGTTGTGAGTGGCCATGTGGGTGCCTGGAATAGAACTCAGGTCTTTGGAACAGCAGCAAATGCCCTTAACCACTGATCCATCTCTCCAGCCCTAGGACTTATATTCCTAATCATTATGCTGTAATCTCCTTTTGGTGGTAGTGGATGGGAAATGTGATCTATCCATATGCATATTCATACCCACACGTTATGCAGGCACCCAGAGGGTGCATGTTAAGGGTTGAATCTGAAATTGCCTCCATAGAGCTCTCTTTTGAATGTGTGCTCCCAGCTAGCTATGCTATATGGAGAGGCTTTGGAGGCTTTGGTAGGCAAGGCCTGGCCAGTGGACGCAGGTTACCAGGGGTAGGCCTCTGAATGGTACAGCCAAGGTCTCTGTTCCAGCTGCTTCTGCTTCCTGGTCCATTGCCATATGAACAGTCCCCACTATATGGTTCTACCACCATGGATGGAGTGATGCCACCATGCCTTTCCTGCTGTGTAGACTGTGACCCTCTAAAACTGGAAGCCAAGATAAACCTGTCCTCCTTAGAGTAATTCTGTCAGGTATTTTGGTCACAGCATCGCAAGAGTAACTCCCTGCTTGGACACTGCTAACAAAATCAGGGAGGGGACAGATGGAGGCCCAGAACGGTATCTGGTAATGTAGAGGTGGTATCCGTTGCCACAGTCCTCATCTTTGAGGAGCAGTAGGCAGTGGTGCAGACTGAATTGTACATTCCTACCACCCTGTGCCATTCGAGAGAAGCTTCCCAGCCTGGGGTGTTTTCCTGTAGCCTGCTCTACTGACCTTGTTCCAGATGAGGACAGGGGTTGGGATTCCGATGACTTCACAGCTCAAGTACACCTTGGCACCAGTGACATTCCAGATGTCCTTGGGGGGCGTCACAATGGAAGGACCTACAAGAGAAGTCCTTGTAAGAAGTCCTTGGTAAAAAGGCCCTTACCAAGTCTGTCTTTTAGCAGTTCAACATCAGTCAGTATCCTGGGGCCGTAAACACTTGATTATGAGGCCCTCCCTCTGCAGATTATCTGAAGTGCATCTCAAAGGCTAGACTAACAGGCTTCTTCCTGTCGCCAGCATGATATTACAGTCTTCTTAGGGAATGCAAGAATTGAAATAAGCAAACCAACAAACACAATTAGTTAGAAAAGTCGGCTGCTAACAAAATTGTCTTCTTTCCCCCAGCAGAGCTTAAATCAGTTTTATTTTACCAGCTGTTTTGCATTAGCTGGGATTTTTCCATTAACACAGGGAAATTTCAGTTCTGAAAGGCTGAATGTTTTCCTTCGTTTACCAGCATCTTAGCTGGGAGGATAGAGCTAACAAACAACTACTCCTTGTGTAAGAAAAGAAAAAGAAAACACCGAAGAGGTCACTTGAAAATGCATAGAGAGCACCCAGGCAATCTCATTTGGGTGAGATTCAAGAGGGCTTTCCCAGGAACTGGGAGGTGCAGAAAGAGAGCCTGGGGTCAAGGAGGTGGTAGGAGGGTCCTGCCGCTAGTGGAGAAAGCAGACAGCGGCTGCCTTCTGTTGGGACCAAGCCCCCAAAGACAGGAGGGGGACATGACCAGTTCCAGGGTTCTCAGTGCCTGGATTCCCAGCAGGGAGCATTGGTAAAGGGGAGGGTAACACTCCCCACCATGCACCCACACCATGGCATGTGTTCAAGACAGTGAGCAGATCTGGGGCCAGCCAAGAAGCCAGATGATACCTCTCCATCGTCCTTGCTCCTGTCAGTAAAAAGGCCCTTACTCAGGACCAACCCATAGTGGCATCTTTTTGCTGTTTGCTGTAAGCTTGGATGGCTCTCTGTTCTTAGAGTTGGTAAACTATGGCCCATGAACAAAATTTGACTTCCTAGTTATATCTGCATGGCCTCCAAGCACAGACTAATCAGTTCAAATGTTTGGGGAAAACTAGAAGGATTGTTTCACGGATGTGTCAAAATTGGAAGAAACTCACATTTAATGTTCATAAATGTTATTGGAACAGCCTCATCCACTGTTCAGTGTCTCCAGCTGCGTTTTTCTTCTTCTTTTTTTTTTTTTATCATCACACTGGCAGGATCATGTGGTTTGTATTCCAGACTCTGTGGCCTAAATATTGGCAATCTGGGTCTTTACAGAAGGAATTTTCTAATTCCTGTTTTAATCAAGGGTCGAAAGAGACTAATGTACAAATTAAGAATCACGAGAAAGGCTCAGAACTTCAATCCTCCAGAGCCAATACAGGCAAACTCATGAAAGCTGGTTTCTGGTTTGGCCCTGAAACCCCAACTTGTGAAGTGAACAAACAGGGAAAGATCCATGACATTGGTTACTGCCCCTTCCCCTGAGGGGCCAGCCCCCCAACATGCGACAGGAAAAACTTGCACAGCTACCTTTTATTAAATTAATCGTAATTTTTAATTTATAAAATTATAGGTATCTACTTATTTTGTGTGTGTGCAAAGGTAGAGGTGGACTTTTGGGTGTGTTCCTCAACTGCTTTCTACCTATTTATTTAGTTTCTTAGATTTTATTTTATGTGCATTGGTGTTTTTGCCATGGGTATTGGGTCCCCTGGAACTGAGTTACAGACAGGTGTGAGTTGCCATGTGGGTGCTGGGAATTGAACTTGGGTCTTCTGGAAGATCAGTCAGTACTTCTACCCCAGCCCTCTACCTATTTCAGTGAACTTGAAGCTCACCAGCTTGCTAGACTTGGTTGGCCTGTGAGCTCTGAGGATCTGCCAATCTTTGACGGTCTGGTGCTAACAGCTGCCCATCACAACATCTAACTTGTATATGGCTGACCATGCTCCCACAGCAGACACTTTACCCAGGAGCCATCTCTCCAGCCCACGCTCCTACTTTTTAGTGCAGCAATTGCTATTTCCTATCTACTAATTCTGAATGGCAGATTTCAGCCACCCAGGCTCTTCAGAGGCTTGGGACAGTGCACCCTGGAGGGGACTGAGAGCCGGCAGCCTGGGTTTCCACCGAGGGACACTACAGGGCTACAGTGCTAGGCTTCCCCTTCCTGGACGCTTTTGCCTGCGTCTGGAATGAGCAAGTTAATCATTCCCTCTGTGTGGGGTCTTCAAGCCTAGTTAAGTATCTAACTACAAGGTCATCTTGCACCAGGGGCCTGGGAAAGGCATAACCTTCCCCTCTTGGCCTGGGAAACTTTCTTGCACAATCAGCACTCACGGGACATGGAGTCTTCCTCCCAACATCTATTTCCAGTGCATGCTTAAGTCCTGAAACAGCAAGGAAATGACCCCAGTATGAAGAGTTTCCCACTCAGCTCGAGGACTTGAAACTTTCTTTTAATTTCTTGGGATATTTTTATTATTTCTTCCTTTGTAAGAATGTGCAAAAACAATTACAGTTTCAAAGGCTCTAAATATATTTCACGTTTCCTTTTCTACAAATTGTGGGCCCCAGTAGGAGTATACACCTTGGCTGGGAGTACTGACTTTTTTTGTGGCAAAGAGAGACGCGGGGTGGGGAACAGCGCTCGGCTGTGTTTATATGTATGTTTCTGGCCTTGTCTCAGACATTTCCTAGTCTGAATGCCTTGTTATAGAATGTGGGACTCGCCCTCTCCTTGCTTCCTCCTCCTGATACCCCAAGGCTTAGAAGCCACATAACCGGATCTGGGCCTTTGAACTCCTCTCCCGCACCTCTGTGAGCGCCCCCTGCTGCTCGGTCCTTCCCACACAGGCTGAGATCAAGAGATCTCAGGACGTTCTTCTGGGAAGAATATACCAGTATGCCAAGGCTGGGGATGGGGGACGGGGTGGAAGAGGGAGAAGACCTGGGTGTAGGGAGGCTGGGGAAAAGCTGCTGCTCCCATAGCAGAGCCTCACAGGAATGGTTCTATTGCGAGGACCTGAGTGTTCGAGTTATGCAAACTCCCAGAGTCATTGCTGGGAGCCCCAGCCTCCTTTGGGAGGAGGCACAGTGCCAGGGACCTAGCAGGTAGGACATAGGCTTGCCTCACAGCCTTCAAGTAGTTGTTTTTTTTTTTTTTAATATTGATGTATTTGTTATGTTTACAGTATACAGAAGAGGGCATCAGATCTCATTATAGATGTCTGGGAGCCACCATGTGGTTGCTGGGAATTGAACTCAGGACCTCTGGAAGAGCAGCTAGTAAGTATTCCTAACCACTAAGCCATCTCTGTAGCTCACTTTTTAAAAATTTTATTTATCTATTATTATGTATACAGTACACAGAAGAGGGTACCAGATGTCATTATAGATGATTGTGAGCCACCATGTGGTTGCTGGGAACTGAACTCAGGACTGTCAGGAAGAACAGTCAGTGCTCTTAACTTTGGAGCCATCTCTCCAGCCCCAAGTAGTTGTTCTTAATCCTGTCTTTTTAAGACTTGGTCTTCCTTATGTCACACAGGTTGGTCTGGAACTTATGATCCTTCTTTCTCAGCCTTTTGAGTGAGTGTTATTATTACAAATTCCATGCTTGGGCTTCATTTTAATATGATTCTCTGTAGCAAGGTTTTCTTTGTATTTTTAATAATAGGTTATCTCTGTAGCCCTGGCTGTCTAGAACTCACTATGTAGACCAGACTGGCCTGGGCTCATAGAGACCCACCTGCCCCTGCCTCCTGAGTGCTGTGATTAAATGTATGCCCCACTACACCTGGCCCATGCTTTGCATTTTTTGAGTCTTGTTAATAGACTTGGGGCTAATGCTCTAAAGAATCCTGTTCTCTTCCATGATCTCTGTATGTAAATTCTCTCCAAGTAGGTTTTTGTTTGATCTTGAACTAATTTTTGCCTTTATTATGATACACTGATCCTTTATACAAAGGCTATCTAACTGCTTCAGTACCATGTTGTAGGACCAGATTTATGTTACTGAATCATTAGTAATCCACATCAGCTATACAGGTGTGGCTCTGCATCTGGACTCTCTAATCTGTCCCACCTGTCTGTCTGAGCTTGCATTGGTAACAGTGGTATACTTTAGAACCCTATCATACTAAAATGGAAGGACTGAAGGTGGCACAGGGTTATTATGGTGATCTCCCTCCAGTTTTCTTACTCTAAGAGTCTTCTCGGTGAGACAAAACTTCATTCAGACCATCTGAATGCAGGAATATCCCATATCAAAGCTATCACTGGGTGTGTGTTGGGAGGTGTGTGTGTAGGGTGGAGGTTCACAAATAGGGAAGGTGAGCTCCCCTTAATATGAATCTATAAAACTTTAGTTGAATGAGTGGAGTCCACACATAGATTATTTAAAAACATAAATGATTTGCTCATTTTACTACTAGGCTCTATCTAGAATTTTACAAGTTCTAGATAATAAAAGGTGGTATCATTCTTGACATAGAGGGTGGGGTGGAGGGTAGTGTTACCATCAGTTCCTGGCACAACACTGACTAAAAAAACCAAAAACCAAAACCTTCCAAAACTTTGGCCATTGCAAATGACCTTGTCGGACCAAGGATGAGTTCAGTAAGAGTAAGAGTTTAACAAATAGCATCTAAATTGAAAAATACTCCACCCTACAAATGGCTTTCAGACTCTTGGCATGTACCCTTTGCAAAGGGAAACCTTATTAATTAATGATTAAGTAATGAAGTAATCAATAGCTCTCATAGTAGGTGGGGGCAGATTGTTCCCACTTGTCTTTGTGTTGGTAGAATCCACAAGTGTTTGGAATTCTTCCCATTGACATTGCTCAGAGCTGATATCAGGATCTGTCTACTTATCAGGCTGCTTAGATCTGTGCTGCTTCCCGGTCTGGGAACAAGCAGAGGAAGTGAAGAAGCATAGCCCCTAATGGAGACTGAACTCTCACACATGCTGGGCATGCACTCTACCACTGGCTGTATCTGTTGACATCATTTAACTATTTATTTTGAGACAAGGTTAAATTAAGATGTTTAGACTGACCTCAAACTCACTGCGTAACCCAGGCATGCCTTCATGATGGATCCTCCAGCCTCAACTGCTTCCACAGTTGGGATTAAAGGCCTACATTACAGGGGTGGGCTGGAAAAGTTCTTGTAAAGGCAGAGTGTAGATTACAGAAGGATGAGGGAGGCAGAAAGAAGAAATGTGGGACACACTTGATGCTGACTCAGAAAGTCTTGTGTGGAAGGAGAAGCTGACACAGATCTGCTGGCTGAGGTGACAGCCCCCAAAGCAGAAAGGCCCTCATTGCACACCTTCCACTGGAAGGCAACACCACTTCCCACAAGCAAATTCTACTACTTGTGTGTTCCAGAGTTCAATTCCAGAAGGTTCTGTTCTGCTGAAGTTCAATTGATTCTTTACAAATAACCTTTCTTTCTACTCTCCCTTTCTTCCAAGAAAGCCAATGAAAGTCCAGAATTTATTTGTCTTAATAATAAAAGACATTAGAGAGAATGAAAGAGAGAAAGGAAGGGAGGGAGGGAGGAAATGAGAAAGGAAAGGAGGATGGAAGGGAGATTTCAGTTTATCCTGAGCTGATTTTCTGGGGTAAAGTTCTCAAAATCAGTCTCAAGGCCAGCTCATGAGTCATGATATTGGCTTCTAAGTCATCCTCTCTGTTTGGATCCCAAGTAAAAAAGAAAATCCCAGATTTTTTTCAATGCATAGGGACAAACCCAAGACAAATCTAATCACTTACGTATCCACATTCTTGTTCCACTGGGGATTTCAGGGCAGTAAACATCTGTCTTGCAAATATCCTGTCTATAGGATGACTGACTGTCCACTGCTCTGCCCCCTTCCCTTACTGACCTGGGCAACTCCAGAAAAGAGCCAAGCTGCCCAGGTATGAGGGAAAGTCCACCACGAGGCTTTCCCAACCTCTGGCTCATCATCTTTCACTAACTCAGATGCCTGTGTCCTAACCTGTCTACACGTCTTTGCTTTCTTACCAGCAGGAATCAGTTAATTCTCATTCAATCTCCTTTGCTTCCAATAATGCACATCTACTTTTCAAGTCCATTTCTCTATTTTTAAAAACCACTCTTATCCTCAAATCTTAGATGATCTTTTCTTTTGAATCAATTCTTCTTTGAAAGGAAAGAGAAGAGATGGTGTAGAGAACAAAGAAACTGAAATGAGAAAAAGCAACCAGATCCACGATGAATCTGTAGGAAGGAATCATATTCTACATTTGGAAGAAAGCTAAAATTCAATTAATGAATCAGCATCACCATGAAAGCACCTAGAAACAGTGAGAGGCCTCCTGTAGATTCTGTCTACATCTCCACACTGCCCTCTACTAGTGACTCAGACTACTAAGTTACTTTAGGAATATTCCCTTATGGTCCAAGAGTAACTGTGTCCTGAGATGCCCCCCAAAACACAGAGACATACAGATGGGCAAATCTACATTTGGAACATTACAACTTGGTTCCTCAGAAGCCGGGAAAGGCAGTTTTCACAAATTGCACAGATGACATGGAAATGCAATTAATTTCAAATCTGACCAGCAGTTCATGTCAGCAGATTTTATATAAAGTTATAACAGAGAAGTTAGGGTTAAAACTCATCATCCTATTTAAAACACAGGGAGGGATACTGCTCAAGAAGATGCAAACAATGTCTCAGCCTCTTGCTGAGCACAAAGCCCCACCCATGACCTGAGCTGTCCCCACCACAACAAGCTCTCCCGGGAATAAAGCACTTGGCTATGGATCCTTGCCCATGCATGCAGACAAACCACTGAGCCATTCCTATAGATTAGGAAGTGAGGGTTTCTTTGGAGGGTTTGAAATGAGTGTGCCTATCATGAATGTTACAGAATGCAGTCAACATGCATGAAGTTCTTTGGGTCTACAGCCTGCCTCTGGAGCTCTTAACGCAATGCAGACAGATCAAGTAGATTTCTTTCTCTGCCCAAGTGCATGGAGCATGAACTGTTAATCCAGTTCACTCTCCTAAGGATGACAAAATGGAACATACAAAGTGTCATCTATTACCTAGTCAGCTACTTTTTTTTTTTTTTTAAATCTAAAGTGGCTGAGTAGATGTCAGAAGTCATGTCTTGAGGCTGAATATATAGTCCACATAACCTAGAAGATGGTCAAATAAAATCTTCACCTGCAGATCTGTCTTCCAACATCACACTCGGCCATGATTTTGGCTCTCCTCCATTTCTCATTTCCCCTATCATCTGATTTTCCCTTCTCAGAGTTCACTCTTCCTCATTCTATCCAAGCTTACTTCCTGCTCCCAGTAGTCAGGTTCACCCTGCAAGACTTGGCTGGTGTCACTTTTAGACCCTTTGCTGATACTGACACATGTTCACTTCTTCTCATCTCTTGTCTCATTTTCCTCCCTTCATTCAAACGCTGAAATCTCACCTCCCTTGGGTATTTTAAAAGCTGTTGTCCCTACCTACTTCTTCTCTAAGGTCCAGTTGACTTCAGAGCTTGCCCCACACAGCTCAGCACATCATCGTCCTCTGATGCTTTCCTGGATGATGACAGCCCATCAGTTGGCTACTCAGCCATCATGACTTTTTTTAGTCCTCTGCTTGGCTTTCTGTTGTCCTATGCTATGCTGTTTGGCTACTTCCCACCAACCAGCTGATTAGTACATATCACCAGATGATTGAATTAATTTGAAATCCATCACTTAAAGCAAATCCCATGGGGGAAGGGCAGCTCTATTAAGAAAAAAGGTTCATGAACTATCTTCATATCCAAAATAAAGCATTCCAAATCCCAGCAGTTAATGTTTTCATATTATGCTGCTCACTGTGTAGGTTAACAAGGCACACACAGCTGAATATTAAGACTTCTCTAAGGTAGGACAGTGTGCAAAGCACACTCATCTTGACTCTGGAAGAGCAGCCGGTGCTCTTAACCACTGAGCTATCTCTCCAGCCCCTTCATCTTGACTCTTAATGATGCTGGGCCTTAGACTAGCTCATAGGGCAGGGGCATTCATACCAAATAAGAGGAAAATGGAGCTTAAGGAAGATTTAGCACTCCCATACATGGAGGAGTTCAGACATTTTGGCAGAAGTCCTCAGATTGAGATGAGATTCCCATAACATACCCAAGGGGAAAAAATGAAACAAAAGTTCAAAACGGGAGAAGAATTGTAGGAAGGCACTATGGCCAAGAGGGGGAACGGGATGAAGTACGCAGAGGCTTCCTGATATTAAGCAAGGGGAAGCAGCAACTGTACAGCTAATTAAAGAGCAGAGCCATCTGCCAAGGCAAGTCATTTTGGGAACTTCCAGAGGTTGGTATAGGAATCCAGCACAAAGTCTCAGGGGGTCAGATGAGGCCAGCAAGGGGTGGGGGAGGGCAGACAGGGCTACATCTTTAGCAGCATAGGCCATGTGTAATCCAGGGTTTCAGTTTAAAGAAAATTCATACAGTTAAATAACAGCTATTGTTAGTCATTAACAGTGTAGCATAAGTAAATCATCAATACTTCAGAGTGATGGGGCCCTGCCAAAACACTGTTTGGTAGAAAAAGTGCGTAGAGTGCCTCCTCCTCATCCTCCTCTTTTTCTTCTTCTTCCTTAATCTAGAAATAATCTACTGGGGGTGGCTCAGCACATTTAGGCCATGAACAAAGTTCTAGGAGTATATGGAGTAAGCACACTCAATATGTATTCATATTAACTGTTTATGATTTCGGCATCCACAGTTCTTCTCCAAATGAAGAGTGAAATTTCAAAAGATGATTTTGGAGGTGTTTGCAGGATCATGACACTCTGGGGACCAAGGGTGGGGGGGACAAAGGAAGATGTGTACTTACTCAGCAGAATGTGTAATGTGGCCTAGTAACTAGGGAGTGGGGACATGGGAAACCATTGAAAGCTGGGGCCATAAAGGCTGGAGGAGGGTACCATTGTCAGAACCCAACGGTACTAGCTGAGGAAAGCACAGGTCCCGAGCTAGGAAGGATGGGTCTGTGTTTCCTTACTGTATTGATATTTGAAACAGATGTTTTTAGTGATCATGCAGAATAATGAGTTTCTTCATGACAATTTCCTACACAGTTATTGCTGCAACCTGCCCACATTGAAAGGTTCTTCATGCCTCCTCAGATCTGTTGGATTTGGGATCAGGACGTTTAGATTTTCTGAATTTGAGACATCACCTGGCAGAGAAGATGGAGGAAGGGATAGAGAATTCAGAATGCTAAGCAACACTGTTGATACAAGCCCCGGCCAGTTTCCATTTCAGCCTGTGAAGGTCATGTGGGTTCCTTCCTAGGAAAGGGATCAGCCTTCACTCCCCCTCCTCACAGGGGATCCCATCAGCCTGCTCACTGTGCCCATCAGATGGAGAAATGGAAGGCCAAGGCAATGCTCAGTCTTGTTTTTGCAGGGCTGGTCCTTTTGAGCATGAATGATCCAATACAACAAATCCTGGTGACAGGGGACCCAGGCCTGGTAATCACATTTCCTGGCTGACTTCTAATAGCCTCTGAGTTAGAGAGATACCCCATTTTGGCTCCAATGTTTGATATAGAGATCTTCAAGTGTAGCACAGCCTATTTTTTTTCCTCAAAGCTTGACACACAGATGTCTTTCTACAGACTGCATATCTTATATTTGCTCCAGATCACTTCCTCAGGTTTGAACTAACCACGGATTCGAACAGAAAATTGCTTCTTGCAATTTACTGCCTATGAACAGACCATATCTGGTGGCATTTTTGTATTCTTGTCTCTTTCCTTGTATGGATAAAGTACAAAAAAAAAAAAAAAAGTGGGATATTGGCAATGGGTCTGAATTCAGAGTTTGTCCCCTTGGCCTACTGCCAAATGTTCTAGAAGAGTCTGAGTTGATGTTATGGATGATTCTGTCACATGAAGTCTGGGGTCCTCCTTGGAGGGCCCTTGCATTAAGTCAAACAAGGCATGTTCAGGTGAGTGAGGTTTAGCTCTCTCTGGTAGGGTAGATGAGCTCCAACAGGCCTATGTGGCAACCTTGCCAAGTGGTGAGCTAATGTATTCAGCACAGACCGCACCAAGTTGGAGTCCCTGACTACCATTCTTACACGTGACTGACGACTGTCCACACACGTTCAGTTAAGCTGGGTTTTATCTGGTTTAAGCAGATGAAAGAGCTGACTTTACAATGTGTGCCTTTCTGAGGGGAAACTCCCTAGTTACCTGGGTGTTTCTTACTCAGAAACAGACTTGGCCTGTCTGGACTATGACTGACCATAAATCCAGGTGTTAAGATAGATGATCACTTTTTCCTATTCTGCAAGAACAGAACTGCTTAGGGCAGTTTCCACAGGAGGGTAACAATAGCCAAGCCATGCAGACAGTCTGTCCCGATTCTTGGGTTTCTAGAAGGCTAGATGGTGAGCTTCCAGAACTCCACATTTATGGGTCTATGGCAGCCCCACCCCATATCCTTAGGCATCCTGGAATCCACTGGCACCAGGAGAGGCCTCCTGATTCCACTGTGAGTGGGATGACTTTCTGATCTGGAAACTTGTCCATTTCAGAGCTGCTTCTGCATCCACAGGCTCTACACTGACCAATAATGGCTTCAGCATGGTTACAAATAAAATGTTCTTGATCTGTCCTTTCTGGGGAGAAAGATGTATGGGCCTCCCAGATGGTTACAACATCAAGAGAGTTGGACTGTTCAATCCAGTGCCTGAAACATTTGAAAAGACTAAATTTACAGGAATTCCACGGAACTGAGAACAATGGATCTTCAGTAAAGGATGAAGTTCCTTGGCTTTCTGAAAACTGGATCAACCCTGAAAAAGATTCATACTGTAGGAATCCCTGTGGGTTCCTAAGTTAACAGGCTAACAGCTCTAGAAACAGCCTTCAGAATTTAACTGTGAAGAATAATCCACCACCAGAGTTTAACTCCGGAACAGCCCATTGGAGAAGTTCCAACCATAAGTATGGGCCCACTGGATCCTAACTGGTGGTTGCTAATTCAGTTACACACTGGACTTTCTTATGAACACCGGAAAACACACATGGCCAGCCACATGCCCCAATCTCTGGCCCTGGAAGGTTTCATTGTGTGCTATACGGCAGGAAGTAGAGAGGAAGACAGGAGGAAAGATGGAGGAGAGAAGAAGAATGGCCCTGTCTACTGCTGAGAGTGAGAGGCACAGAGCAGGTCAGAGATTACAAGTGTTGAAGATGAAGGGGGACAGCCCAGTGAGCTGGCTCTGGGTAAGGGCATGGAAACCTGATGCCAACCACAAAGCCATTCTGTCTATTCAATTTCTCCAGGCTCAGTGGATGACGTCTCTCTGCAGCTCCTAGTTAGAAGCAGCAAGCTCACTGATCTTTCAGGGTCTTAGCAGTTCTCTTTGTTGGGCATTTTTTGTTTTTGTGAATTAGGACAACTGGTTCTCAGGCTGCCCCACCCATTCTTGCCCTTCAATTTCTGCTCGATTCTATGTATATAGATGGGGTTTCTTCCTTGTGAGCCTGTGGATGCCACTCTGCCCCCCACCAGCTTTGCTTCTCCTTTGTCAGGTGGCCTGTTAGAACACCTCCTGGTTTGGATAGGATCAAAGTGTGGTGCCAAGAGGAAGCTGGCTTCGGTGAGGCACAGCGGTTTGCACTCACTGCTAAGCTGGTACATGGCCACCACTCTGGCTGATGTTTTACCCAGCTTCCTTCTCAGCTAGAACTTCCATGGTTACAACTACTTGGCAGACAATCCCAGACATGAATCAGCCATGCAAACTGAGCCCTGCCTGTTCTCCGTGGTTTTCCTCGCCAGCCTGTGCCCTCTGGGCATTTTCTGTGTCGTTCTGTGATATCCACAAACCCATAACTTCTCAGCTATTCGCCCTCAAGTCACATCCTTTGTTTCTATTCTTTGCCGAAGTGTTCTCGGATTTTCTCCCAGTTTCCTAGTAGGATTTAGCATTTCTTTGTCCATGCTCTGTATTTTTTACTCTTGTTCCCAAGGCTTGATTCGGAACAGAAAGTCTTGCTTCTCTTATGTGGTTAACTCTTTTTGTGTGGGCCCTGGGTACACATGAAATATGCTGCAGTGAGCTGGATCTATGTGCCACTGTGGTCTCCATATGTATTTTGTCACAACTAGAGGACAGTTTTTCTGAGTGCCATGAATTTAGGATGTTGCCCAGGCTTGACCTAACCCTGCACTCCTCCTGCCTCAGCTCCGAGAGTGGGTGGGATTACAGTGCTGTACCACCAGACCCAGGTGGATGCTGTACTTTTAAAATTGGAAACAACTAAATGCAAAGTATCTTAAAGGTGCCCGGGGTCTGTCATGGAGCCAGCCCTTTCTTTGCAGGTTTTCCTTCTAAAGCAAACACCATCTCTAACCTTGGAGGATTTTTCTTTTGTTTAAATAAAATGTGTCTCTTTTTCAGAATAGCCACACAGGTAAGGAGAAGCTCTCTTATAAACAGAAGGGAGGAAAATGTTCTCCAAACTCTTGAAGTTGTAGTTTGGATACATTTTCAGGAAATCTCTTCAATAAAATATTTGATCCTTTTAGGCATATGGGGGTTCAAAGACAGTGAACAGATCTCTGAATTCAGTTAAGCTGGCCAGCTTCAAGCATCAAGATCATGTTGGTCACAAGCTTTACCTGCAGGTGAATCTTAGAATTAAAGGCCAGCTTGGTCTATGTAACAAGTTCTAGACCAGTTAGTGTTGCAGAGTAAACCTTGGGGAGAGATAGAGACAGAGACAGAGAAACACACAGACACACACAGAGACAGAGAGACAGAGACTGAGAAAAACAAGGAGAGAGGGAGAGAGGGGAGAAAGAAGGAGGACCAGAGGGAGAGAAGAAGGAAAAGACCTGTGGAAAATGATGGAACAGTTGGGAGAACAGCAGGTGCTATGGTTCGGGAATGAAGCATCCCCACAGGTTTATGTCTGAACGTGTGGTCTCTAGGTGTGTGCTATCCTGGGAGAAAGAGACCTTAGTGTGTGCAACATGGTTGAGGGTGATGTGGCTTTGAAACATGTTTCTTTCTCCCTGGCTCTTTCTTATAGAACACAAGAGAAGAAATGCTAAATCCTATTAGGGACACGAGTAGAACATCTGAGAAGGATAAAAGCCAGATGGTGTGTCCTAGCTACCGTTAGGTAAACAGATCCTCTCCATCATGCCTTTCTGCATGATGAGCTGCCTCTCCATAGCCTAGAAACATGGAACTGGATAACCAAAGACTGAAATCATAAGCCCAAAAAAGTCTTCTCCTTTAAACATTGCCTTCCAGGTGGTCGTCACAGCTAATGAAAAGTCTGCTTAAAACACCAAGTAAATCGTGTATGGTCTTAGGCAGGTAAACACATGTATGAAGTGAAGGAATTCATTTAGCTCTGCCATGAACTAAGTGTGCTGGCTGACACCGAGGGTAGGCAGATGAAGGAGTTGGACTTCTACCCAGAATTATAACCCAGGAAGTGTAGACAGACAAGTATGCAGACAATTATAAAATGGATAGGCTGTAGCTAGCTTTATAATAGATGTAAAAATATTTAGCTATGTGTGGTGATATATGCTTTCAGTCACAGCACCTTAGGAACCCAAGGCAGGAAAACCAAAATTAAGTGGCCAATTTGGGCTCAAAAAAGTAAAAACTAAACAAACAAAAATGTTCTAATTGAATAGGTCAGAGCCAGATTTATGTCAGGGAAAAGAGCTTTGAAAACATATGTGCTGCCCTAACATACAAATAATAAATAAATATTTTAAAAGTTTAAAGACAGTGGATGAAGATAGGTAAGAAAATTACACACGAGGGACCAGAATGTTTAAAGATGTCGGTAACTACAATATTTTATGTTGGTGGTTTCTACACTCCATATGAGTTACACATCTACTATCTCATTTTGATTCCCATAACAATCCTGTGGGCTAAGTGAACTGTTTTATAGTTGAGTTTCTATGAGGTCAGGTGTCTTCTGTGTGATCACAGAGATGGCAAATGAATAAACAACTAGCTCTTCTGAGTCCTAATAAGAACCTTCTCCATGCTATTCCGTTCAGCACAGCCAACATGTCTAGCCTAGAATGGTTTTCTTGGAGGGCCGAAGTGTTTGAGTAAGAAAATGGAATGCTGAATATTAGTGGCCAGGCTAGACTTCAGTGTTAGGTCAAGGGATAAGTTATGCCTACAAGTTATCAAGATGGAAAAGAAAATAAAAAAATTATTAATTTTTTATTAATTTTTCTTGGAGAAAGTCTAAAATGACTAGGTCATAACCAGAATGATAATCACCTTCCCTTTGGCTTGAAATGATTTCACAGGTGCTAGTAAACTGGGCCAGGATTAGAGGTTTGGACTCTAATCACCAAGTAGGTGAGAATCACCTTTCCTAAACTTCATGCTGGGTAGATGTTAACTCCATTAATGGCTTGTTTTTTTGTTCACAATTTAGAAAATGGCAATCCAGGGAACACAGATCTTTTCAGCTCTTTTAAAATGAAATTTAAATGTTTTCAATTAATGTTTAATATAAAGCTCAGCATTTGCAAATATGCCTTTTGTTTTGTCCTGCAAATCACTGAAGAGATGGCATATGAAAAGACTTTAACTCCTATAACCCAGGAGGTGATGGCCACGTCTTTACTCCCAACACTTGGGAGGCAGAGGCAGGAGGATCTCTGAATTTGAGGCCAGCCTAGTCAGAATCAGTGTTAACATTCAACTCAGTAAACCCTCCTTGGTGGAGTCCACCAATTCTCATGTTAGTGAAAAAGTTCTGTCTGTGACATTAGACATGTGCCAGGTTTACACTGTCACCTTGATGAAGACTAGAAAAGGAAAGGATCCATCCTACTAAACTAAGTGCAGAACTAGTCAGATCTGGTCCTGAGGACCCTCCTGGCCTTCTTTCTTTTCATTCCCCTCCAGAACTCTGAGCTCCAGCCACAGTGAACTTCCTGTGGTTTGTCAAATGTGCCTTGCTCTTCCTGCCCCTGGATTTTGCACATACCAGTTCTTTTCTAGAACATTCTCCAAACTTTTCCTTTCAGTTTCACTTTGATTTTTGTTTCTTGTGTCTTCTACATCCACTCTGTTTGGAATGAGGGCCTCCTTCCTGCACTCCACATTCGTCCTTATTGAAGCCTTTGTAGTCTGCCCAACACAACACACTAGTTGGAGGCTCAGTGCTGGAAAGGGGCGGTTTATTCTCTCTAGCCTCCTTCTGAGTCTCAGTGTCTGAAATGGACAGCATGACCAACAAGCCACCGAGCCTCAGAAAGGAAGCTTCTACTAGACTGTACACCCTTCATACGAAGGTTTAAACAGTTCAGGAGTCACTCCAAGAAGCAGGCGGTCCCTGCTGTTACTTATTAAAACTGACCTTGTAGGGCTCCAAATTACATAAAACCATCTAGCTGCCTCTAAGCTATTCTACAGTTTCTACACAGGTATGCTTTAGCATCTGGGAAAGGTACAAGTGTAGAGAGTTTGATTAATTGTGACCCACTTATGAACTGGTGCTCAGCTATTTGTAGGTACAATATGTGAATGTTTGGGCTTGCCCTTCCTGGGCTCCTGAGTCAGTTCCCAAGGAGAGCCCTAAAATAGCTAGAGTTGCTGAATCTATGTTTTTATGCTTATACTAACATAGGTCATCTGTTAAATAAGTGGATTTTAAAAAGTAGCAATCTCATTTTAAAAGTTAAAATACACAACCCTGGAGACAAAAAGCTATAGAACTGCTTTATAGCAAAACTCCTTTCTTAGTCAATGTGTAACATTTAAACATTGGAGGTCACTGGATATAGGGGATATGATTAGCAAGGTAAGTTGTACAAAATGTCAATAAGAACCAAGTGTTAAGTGAAGCCCACTCTCTTACAGGCCCTGAGCACCAAAGAAGAGTTGTGGATGTTGTAACACAGGGGAAACTTTTTTTTTTAAAGGAACAAGTCAGGTAGGTAATGAGAGAAAGCAGAGATTCTCCACTAGTGGGGAAGGAGTACATCCCTGTTCATACTTTCGTTTTGTTTGTTTTGGCTTTTTTGATACAGGGTTTGTTTGTATAGCCCCAGTTATCCTGGAACTCTGTAGATAAGGCTAGCCTCAGAGATCTACCTGCCTCTGCCTTCTAAGTGTTGGTAGGCCTGTGCTACCCTGCCACACTGTGTTTTTAACATTGAGAGCTAAGCCTTATTTTCATATTCTTAAATTGCATGAAGTGAGGGCAGGAGAGATAGGTCAGCATTTAAGAGCATTTGTTCCTGTAGAGGACCTGGGTTCAACCCATATTACAGCTCACAATCATCCTTTCCACCCTTTTCAGGGGAGCTGATGGCCCCCTTCTGACGTCACAACAAGGATACACATGGTGCCCAGACATATATTCAAGTGAAACACTCATATACATGAAATAAATAAATACGTAAAAGAAATTACCATGAAGTCAATGAACTTCACATACTGAGGGCCCCTCCATTCAATGCTGCCCAAATCCTCATTTTACAGAGGAGGACCCAGGCCTCACGCATGTGCCTGAGCACAATCACAGACAATATAGAAAAGGAACCAATGGGCGATATGAACTTATCTCCTTGATTTGAGTGACAATGCCCAGGACCTTTATCTGTCCTCACTCAGGGCCCAACATTTAGAGAGCACAGAACTGTAAGAGCAGATACGTGCTGGGGAAAGCCATGGAGCCTCCCCGGCTGCGTCCCTAGGCAGATGGTCAGGGGCAGATTCAGCTTGAGAATTATTCCGGTTTGCATGAGTGAAACATGGACAAATAAGACAGCTTTGGGTCTGGGCAAGTAATTCCCCCAATTCTCCTGGGTTTTGGGCTGGAAAGTTCAGCCTGCTCTGGAATCTGAGAACATCACAAACAGTACTGGGTAGAACTCCCCAAGTGACCTCAGCCCACACTTCTAGGCCAGTCACAGTCCTGTTCCCAGGTGCTGGCTTACCCACATATGTCTAAGACAATAAAAAAAGGAAAAAAATATAAATATCTTTCCAAAACACATACTAAGCAAAAATCTAGCTTCCTGTGTTCTCTGGCAAGAGAGCTGGGACACAAATGATGAGTTCAAGAACGTGGCTCACCCAGCAAGACAAACCAAGTTAGTGAGCGGAGGCTGGGAGGGCAGCTGAGGAAGCAAAGAAGAGTTTGGCTTGGGAAAGGGGCTCTGGAGAAGACACAGCTCCTTCCTCATTCTGAGACCAAAATACTGCAGAGGACAAGTTAAGGGAGGTCGAATTTATTCTGGCCCACTGTGCAGCTCGTAGCTGCTTGGCCCCAAGGATGCAAGCAGATCATCATGATGACGGACCAAGTGATGGAGGCACCCTGGTAAACAGCAAGAAGAGAAAAGAACATAAAGGAAGTGGCCAGGGGATGATACCATCTCATTAAACTACTTCCTCTAAAGGCTCCATTTATTTTCACTACCCCCTAGTAACACCATCCTATTAGAATTCTATTAAAGGATTAACACTGTCTAGGCCACAGCCCTCAAAATCTGTCTCTGGAAACACCCACTCAGACAGAGCTACAGGTGTGCTTTATTAATCTCCCAAGTGTTTTTTAATCCAATGAAATTGGCCACCAAGAGCAATCATCATACCATCCCTGGATTGACTCCACAATGGGGAAAAGGTTCACTCTTAATAGAGTGCTTGAGTGCCAGCAGACAAACATTTTCTAACTGTCGGGTCCATCCAGATGTCAGCCTCCTCCCCACGATGGAATTGTACATCTGGGTTCTGAGCCGGGTCACCACAGAGTGGGTAGCATTTCCACTGGAAAAGAAGGTTCAGTAACTGCAAATGAAGATCTGCCTGGAAAAGATTACTTCTAGAGCCTCAGCGCCCGTTCTCAGGTCAAGGCCGCCCCGCCCCTTCAGCTCTTCTCTGGCCTCTTTCTAGCTGCAGGAAATCTCTGACATATCTTTCAATGATCTCCTTCCTTCCGGTGTGTGCATGCGGTAACTGCAGCTTGACAAATTATAGTTGCATGGATTTAGGGGCTAAATGTGATATTATAATTTATGGATAAAACCAAGCCAAGCCAATGAACGTGTCTGTCACCTCAAATGTGTGTGTGTGTGTTTATGTGTGGTGAGGACATTAGAAATTCAGTCTCTTCCCAAAGGAGAAGTGTAGAATACACTATTTACTGTATCCACTATGTTGAACAATTACTAAAATAAATCTCTCCTGTTTAATTGAGCTTTTGTGCCTTTGGGCCACCATCCCTCCACTCTGCAGGATGCCCAGTCAGTCACTAGCTCTGCTGATGCTTTGCTTTTCAGTGTTTTGGATCTCACACGGAACTGAGAACACACTATGTTTTTTTTGTGCCTGGCTTACTTCATTCACCACATTCAACTCCAATTCTATACATGTTGTTAAAAACATAATTTTTCTTATCCTTTAAGGCTCGAGTATTGTTCCATTGTGCATATATATCATTTTTGCTTTTCCCCCATTCATCTGCTGATGGAAACTGAGATTGATTCCATAATTTGGTCCATATGATGAATGTAAGACTGCTCACATTTTTCTGACATATTTGTTTCAATTTTCCTTTTTTTTTGGTGTAAATACTCAGAAGGGGCCATGGCAAATCCCTTTTTGATTTCTCTCTCTGCTCTAGAGTCTTGGCTAATGGCTCTCAGTGTTGGAAAGACAGTTGTTACCCTGGAAAGACAGCAGTATACCTTCCTGATATAACCCCTCAGCCCCTGCTGTAGTAAAATTACATTATAAATATTTGTCCCTCCTACTAGTTTAATAAAAAGCTAATTGGCCAGAGACAAACAAACAAAAAATACAGGCGAGACCAAACTAAAACCGCCCCCCCAAAACAAACAAAAGAAGCAAAATTGCCAAAAAGAACCAGATAAGTCATCAACATAAACAAAAAGCTAACATTCTAAAAAAAGGTACCAAGCTGCATGGCTAAACAAGATAAAAATCATAAGAAGCTAAAAGAGTTAACAAGTTATATACCTGGGCCCCAGGTCAATCAGCGTAAAATTAATATAAGCCTTTGCGTGATTATTTAGTGCTAAGTGGCAGTGAGACTGTAAATTAGTCTAAATCTCAAGGCCAGGCCCGAAAGTCTGGGCCAAAGACATAATACAACAGCCTGCATTGACCCAGATATGAGTTTGTGTTAACACTTGACAGACTCTTCTGCCTTGATGCCTCTATAGCATCTGACCCAAGTCCTATCCACCCCTCTCCCATGTTGGTTTCCCATCCTGCTGTTAACTGACTCTCAGGTAGAATCTATTTCTGTTCCCTTTGAACGTGGGGATTTATCCTAGTGACTAACTTGAACAGAATGTATGAGAGTGATCATGTGTGACATCAGACATGAGGTCCTACAGGGTATGGCACCTTCCTTTTTGTATTGTTTGAGGCCACATGTTCTGGGAGGAGAGGGCTGCTATCCTGTTACAATGCTTAGACAAAACAAATGGAAGTGCACTTGACAATGAACCATGTACTCAAGACAATGCCATGCCAGTAAGCCACAACACAGACTGGAGTCCTGGCTGCACCTCCCACCCCCCACCATGTGTGCATGTGTAAGTATGGTGCATGTACATGTGAAAGTACAAATACATGTGAATGCAGGAGAGTGTATACATGTGTGTAGATGCCAAAGAATGACACTGGGTCTCTTCCTTGATGACATTTCTTGCATCTTGAGGCAGAGTCTTCCACTGAACCCACAGCTTTCCAAAAGGCTAGCCTGACTGGCCAACTAACCTTAGGAATCTGCTCATTTCTTCCTCTCACCTCCTGGCTCGTGGTTTACAGATCCTGGATGCCATGTACAGTTTTCGATGGGCACAGTGGGTCTGAACTCAGGTTATGTGGCAGGCACTGTACTGACTCAGTCATTTCTCTAGCTCCCCGGGTGACATTCTGACTATTCATTAGACAGCTATAGTCAGAACTGTGAGGCTGATCTATTCCACAGTTTAGGCGCACAGGGAGGAGAAGTCTGAGATAATGAATATTTATTGTTGTCTTAGGCTTCTAAATTTTGAGCTAATTTATTATGTAGTAGTAAGTAACTAGTACATCTTTGAGTTTTCCTATCACAGCTGGAGGTCTTCTTGAATAACTGAAACTCTTTAGGGAGAATGAGGATTTTTTTATTTGTTTCTGATCATAAAGTCCTTCTCCCTAAGAGTCACCATAAAATCAAGAGCAACGCAAAAGTAGGGTACCCACATCACACATTAACACGAAGCCCCCACAGATGGGCAGTTAGCAGTTTTGGACCATTATAATCTGGCTCCAAGGAGATGTGTGCACTGATAATAATATACATTTTAAGGATTTTTTAAAAAAGCATTTGGACTTTCCATCCCACATAAGGTTATGTAACTCATCATATTAAAAAGACCTGAAACATATTGCCTAGGATCTGCAAAGCATAAGCCTTTACCATAAGCATCTATAACTTTAAACAGCCCATAGAAATGCAATGGGACATTTTTGTCTTGTTAGTCTTGTATTTATACTTTAAGGAAGAGTGAGATTAATCTGTTACGCTCTAACATGTCTGAGTATGTACAGAACTGCTTTGGTTTTGTTCGAGACAAGGTCTTTCTGTACAGCTTTGGCTAGCCTGAAACTAGATTATGTAGATCAGGTGTCCTTGAACTTGCAGACTGGGTGCTGGATGCTGGGGCTGCAGGCATATGCCACTTCACGTGGTTCACATTTGTTAGTTTTGGATCAGTTTCCAGAACTATATAGTGTATCAACTGCACAATTCAGAGCCTGAAAAGGTAGGTAAAAAATAGCTGATGTAAAGTACAGGTGTGTATAAATATTATCATTTTATAAAAAGGCCCTGAGCATCTGTGACACCTGTATCCCAATCCCGTGACTACTGAGGGACATCTAGACAAAGATTTCTCTATATCTAGGATGTTTACTATCGCTCACAACATGACACACCAGCATGACCCTTAGCAGGAATGCTTTGATACCAGTTCAGAGGAGCTCATCTACAGGGATTTAAGGCAAATTTTATAACAATATGGTATGCTCTTTCTGAAAATGCTGACTGGATTATTTGTATAATGCCTTGTCAAGGAGTAATTCTAGGGAGAATGTTGGCTCAGCGAATGAAGTGCCTGCTGCACACATGTGAGGACCTGAGTTTGAGGATTCTCAGCACCCCCACAAAAAGCTGGGCGTGGAAGTGTGTGCCTGTAATCCAAATGTTGGGGAGGTGGAGACAAAGCAGTCCTGGGGGTTCACTAATCAGACAGCTTAGCCAATCACAGCTCCAGGCTAGTGAGAGACTCTGTTTTAAGGGTGGTTAGGGTGGTTAGCAATAGAGGACATTCTCCATCAATCCCTGGCCTCCTCATGTATGTATACGTAGATCTGTATCTGTATTTGCATATGTATGTGCATGTGGGCCTGTATTTGTATTTGTATATGTATGTGCATGTGGGCCTGTATACGTATGTGATATATGTGTAAATGCATATGTGTATATGTATATCTGTATGTGTATAAGTATATGTACATGTATGTGTATATATTTACTTGTACATGTATGTGTATATATTTACTTGTATATGTATGTGTATATGTACATGTATGTGTATCTGTATATGTACATGTACTTTACGTCCTGTACATATGCACATCCACAAGAAGAGACACAGAGAGATTTCATAAAGAGGTTGACCTAACTAACCAAAAAACTGAAAACAAAAAGTACTCAAGTTGCATTTGGTGACACATTTTCTATCACTGCCTCCTCCCCAGCTACCTAACCAAAGCATAATATAAAAAAGTCAGATTATCTATTAATGTAACAGATTCTGTTTATCTGTGCATTTCCATTATGGCTCACAAATTGAAGAAGGTATGTTTTCCTGATGAAGATCACATTTTGCAAATCTCTTTGGGGACAGAAATAAATGCAAACCATTAGAAAGTATTAATTTGTAAGAGAAGTCTGTTCCAATTCTCTCCTCTACATTTTCCTCTGGATAAATGAGATGGGTGCCCCAGGCCACATTTACAATGCTGGAATATTTCCAGTGAAGGCTGGAAACAGTGGTTTTCAAGGCAAACATGTAAAATATAAAACCAAGAGCTTAAGTTAGAAAATCTTCATTTTCTGTTTATAATGCCTAAACCAGGTCACCAGCTGGGAGAGAGGGCAATGGACACTGGACTCAAGGATCCACCAGGGTGTTTTCCCATCTGGTTGTGACGGACCGTGCCTGGGAGTGTAGGATAATGGTGAAGTGCCTTCCTGGAGTGCGTGAAGTCCTTGAGCTAAATCCCCAGCAGGAGGGGTTGAAGATTAATCTTGAAAGATAAATGTCATCAATCTTGTGAATAAGTAGTGAAGACACTATACTTCCATTTCAAGAAGGCTACCAAAGGGGCTATTCATTGAAGATGGATTCTCCCACACAGGCTTACTGTACAGTGCTTGACAGGGCGTCTGCTCTGAACACATATGGCACTCCAGATTAATAAAGTCCCAAGGGCCCATGTGCACTTGCTGGTGCAAAGTTTACATTTGGTGGCATCAGTTTAAGGTATAGCAAAAGAATTTTTTGGCCCAAATGACAGCCATTTCTCTAGGTCCAACTGAAAGCACTGTTTTGGACATATTTCTTTGGCATATTTGGCAACTGCACAATACTACCTTGGTATGTAGAAAGAACACTCTGCTGCAGCCTTTGGAGAGCTGATTCTGACCCAACACTTTATTCCTTGCTGTCATGGAGACCTGTGTATCCATCAGGAGCATCCTGTATGTTCAAGAAGAGCAGACCGGATCTGTCAAGTGAAGCCTGCATACCCAGCTTGCTTGTCTGTGGTGATATATTATATACTTAATAAAACCAGTCTGAAATATCAGAGAACAGATCCACCCACAGTCAAGCCAGGAGGGTCCGAGAGTGGTAACTCATGCCTTTAATCCCATAACTCCAGAGACAGAGATCTTTTTGTGTTTCTGTGAGTTCAAGGCCTAACTATCAATAGCAGTAGCTCACACCTTTAATCTTAACTGTAGACTATGATGCAGAGTTGAACCTGGACATGAAACAAGGGGTGAAGAAAGTATTTAAGGCAGGTGTAGGAAAACAGAGATTTATTCTGTACAAGCGACAAGCCAAGCTGAGAACTTTGGAAGATAGCTGGGTGAGAACTGACTTGTGGTCTGTTTCCTCTCTCTAATATTCCAGACTAGTTTTATTAAATATAAAACCAGTTTATATTTGTTTATATAATATGTGCTAATAAAAGCTGCTTGATCACTTAGGCATAGATTAAGCAACCCTAACCCCCAACATCCTGTGTTGTGTGCCATATTTATGGGAAATAGACTCTTCATTTTTCCCTTGGGTGGTCACTGTGTGAGTGTGGGGGATCTCAAACCCACATACTGAGCCTCTATGTTCCTGGTCCACAGTCTCTGGGCTCAGTTCAGTAGAAGGGCTGGCTTTAGTCACTCTACAGTAGGTCTCAGAGAGCCACATGATTTTCCAAACTTTATGGAGGTTAGCGTGGGAAAGCTTTTTCTTCTTTCCATTGTTCTATTTACCTCTCTGTATACTGACTGCCTCTTTAACCCAGAGCAAAACCAGTTTATTATTATTGTCCCTGCTTCTTTTAAATATAGCTTGTTCTCTCCAAAACTTAATTATGTTCATAATGTTGAAATTTAACCCCCATTTTGAGTTACTAAGTGAGAAGAGACGGGACCTTTCTGAAGCAATTTGAGTTTTTGCCCTCATGGGTTGACTGATCCATTTACGCCCTATGGATTAGTGGGTTAATAGGTTATTTTGAGTGGGTCAGCTATAAAAGCCAGTCTGGCTAGCTCTCCAGTGGCTCACATCTCTCTCCATATGATGCCTAGTGCCACTTTGGGACTTGGCCAGCAAGAAGGTCATCATTAAATGTGGTCCCTTGACCTTGCTCCAGATCCAGGAGTGAAAACAGATCTGTTTTCTTTATAACTTACCAGTTGGCAGCAATGTGCTATTTAGCAACAGAAGGTGGATTAAATCATACCGCTTCCTGCTTCCTCTGTAAGTGTGGAAAAGCAAACTTGGGCTCAATTTCTCATTCAGGCAAGTATCACATTCTAGGTCTGTTCCTCTCCCTATTCAAGTTCTTTTGCCAGGCCATCATCAGGATTAAAGTCACTCTTGCCTCCCCTCCCATATCATTCAAACAAACATATGTATACCATCACTTTTATTTTCATTCAGAAAAGGTTTCACTAGAAAACCCAGACTCTCTTTGAAGTCAAGATCTGCCTGCGTCAGCCCCACAAGTATTGGGATTATAGGTGTGCTGTTCACCCCAGGCTCTGAGTTTTTAATTTTTTAGAAGCTTATTTCTTTTGAAATCTTTCAACCAAAATGAACAACAACAATAACAACAACACATGTTTCAAGGTGGGGGAGGGTGTATGTACCAAATGAAACCCACTTACCAGCACCCAAATATAACCATGCTTCAAAAATACGAATTATACCTAACTGGTAACATGTCTATTAAAAACAACAGAGCGCTATTTACTTCAGGTATAGGCATCTTCAGGGTAGGGTCATGTTTTGTATGACAGACATTAAATCTGTTTGGAATGCAATGAGAAACAATGTTCTGTGGGGAATACCATGCTCACTAGATGCTTGACTAATCACATTTCAAAGCCTGGTGCTTTGCTCACAGACATCTTCCTTTAAAAATAAGCAATCCTGCTATTCAGGGCCTTCTCTGTATACTATGGCGTTAAAGGAATTTGAGAGTTTGCAAATTGAAAGTTGAAAATTAAAGGCCCATGGATAAGACTTGAATCCATTTATCCACGGTGAGATGAGTATGGCTTTGAAGAGTCCACCCTCATTAGGATCATCAGAACATGGGCTGTGATCGGATACAAGGCTACTTTAGCTAACCTCCTGCCTGGCACAGGATGCCATGTGCTAACATGAGCCCTGTCTTCAAAGGATGCCAAAGGTGTCACAGAATCACAGCACCCGATGTTCACATGTTTTTCTCAATCAGTGTTATTTTTATTTTGCAAAGTTTAGGATACCTCCCAAATGGCTTTAAAATAAATCCTGAACCCTGCAGGAGTGATCAAAGCTTCCCCATCCACAGAGGAATGTCTGTTCCTCCAAGCTTGGGGAGGTTTCCAGATTAATGAACTAGAACACTGTCAGATGCCTGGTTGCCAAGTAATACGTTAAAGTGCTTTTCTAATTAGATTTCTGCAAGGTAACCCATAAAACCTTAAAAAGAGCACTAAGCTTCGGTGAGGCAAATATATTTCAAAAAGGAAAGAAAAAGAATCCCAACAACAACCAAACTCCTCTAAAGGAGAGAAAAGGTCAATATGGATCTAAGGAGGTTAAAGAATATTTGACGAATGGAAAAATAAAGTCCAAGTGATCTTCACATCTGATAGAGTGGGTAGGCATGAGGTAGGGTAACTCGACGGTGATAAAGGAACTCCTGATGTCCACGACTGACTTTAATTATTGCTCTTCCCACCCACCTGTGTCTATCTGTAATGGATCTGCCATGTACTTAAGCACCAGACAGGCTTGTCCTCACATACATGGAACTCCATGTCCAGACATCCTATCTAAAAATTTAGGAATACTACATGAAAATCTTGTGCCAGGGGTCTTGCCTTAGTCAGCCTGGTCAGCTATGCCATAAACTTCTGCCATTACACAGAAGAAATTTCTCAGAGTTCTGGAGGCTCAGAGGTACAAGTCCATTTTGCAAGAATGGGTGGGTGCTGGTGAGAGTCTTATCTCTTTCTACTGTAGCCTCATATGGCTTGACAAGGTATTAATTCCATCCCTAAACACTTTGCTCTTATTGTCTCCCAAAATCTTCACTTGCAAACACTGTCACCCTGCAAAAGGGAGCTTGAGCATATGAATTTTGGGGAATCTAACCTTTCAGTACACCACAGTTCTCTTTATTGAAACCAATATAGTGAGGGTTTCTGTGGTGGTCTGAATGAGAATGGCCCCCATAGGCTATGTTTAAATGCTTGATCCTCAGTTGGTTTGGGCAGGATTAGGAGGTGTGGCCTTGTTGCAGTCGGGCTTTGGGGGTTTCAAAAGCTCATGCTGTTCCTAGTTAGATCTCTGCTTATAGATCCAGATGTGACCTTTCAGCTACTGCTCCATGCCATGTCTGCCTGGGTCATGCACCCTCCCCCCATGGTTGTGAACTCTATCCTCTCAAACAGTGAGCTAAAATTAAACACTTGCCTTGGTAATGGTATTTTGTAACCATAACAGAAAAGTAACCAAGACAGTTTCTTACCTGAAATATGAATAGTATCAATGCCTCAAAGCATGGAAAAGAGCTCTGAAAGAGCTTTGGATGTCCTCTTCTTGGTTCTTATCCATTACTCTGCCTTCATCATTTAGGCACAAAAGCTCCCTGACGTCAGTGAGGCTGAACAAAGAATCCAGATATCTTGCTCTGTTTGAGCACAGATAGGCTCAGTCTGCTCTACACTGATCTTATAGTATCAGAGTTACAGAATAGGCTGAGTGAGGCCTTACAGGCCTATAGGCCCTAGCTATGAGAACTAAGCGTTCAAGATTGTCAGCATAGGCTATAAACATATAGACACTGTGGTAGTTTGAATGCATCTGGCCCCTAGAAGCTCATAGGAAGTGGCACTATTAGGAGGTGTGGCTTTGTTGGGATGGCTATGGCCTTGATGGAGGAAATGTGTCACAGTGGGAGCGGGCTTTGAGGCTTCCTATGCTCAGGATACTACCCAGTGACCCAGTTGACTTCCTGTTGCCTGCAAGATGTAGGACTCTCTTCCAGTACCATGTCTGCCCTGCCATGTCCCACCATGATGATAATGAACCAAACCTCTGAATTGTAAGTGATAACCTCAATTAAATATTTTCCTTTATAAGAGTTGCTGTGGCCATGGTGTCTTAGTATAGCAACATAAACCATAAGACAGTGATCTTATCTCAAGAATCCAAAACAAACAAACAAGAAAACAAGGTGAAGAATAGAAATGACAGGTGCAGTGCTTCTCAGCCCGAGGGTGAAAACTTTTTTGGGGATCAAAAGACCCTTTCATAGCGTTCATTTCAGACTACTAGAAAACAGATATTTATATTACGGTTCACAACAGTAGCAAAATTACAGCTATGAAGTAGCAACAAAAATAATTTTTATAGTGGGAGGGTCACCACCACATGAGGGACTGTGTCAGAAGAGCACAGCTTTAGGAAGTTGAGAAGCGCTGGGCTAGAGGATGTCATCAGGTACATGAAGAGTAATGTGTGTTTAGCTTAAGGCCTGGCAGCCTGGAGAAGATATCTGTGAAGTGCCTTATTTACCTGAACAATGTTGTTTCATGTTGAAGGCGACATGTCCCTCACAGGCTAGTGGGTTTTAGCAGCTCAGGCTGCTGTTTGGGAAGGCTTCAGGGGCTGACGCCTCTCAGAAGACACGGGTTGACATGGGTAGGCCTGGAGTGTTACAGCCCCACCCCACTTTCTATCTGTTTTCTTTTTCCTGTTGCCTGCAGTGTGACAAGCCGGCACATATATGCCTGCCATGACGGACTCTATCCCCTCAGTGTTGGAAGCCAAAAATGAACTCCTACTTCCTTACATTACTTCCTGTGGGTCACAGCAAGAAGACAGGTGATGAATGCAGATGCTCTGTCATGGACAAAGTCTTGATTTACTTATTTATTATGTATACAGTGTACAGAAGAGCATACCAGACATCATAGATGGTTATGAGCCACCATGTGGTTACTGGGAATTGAACTCAGGACCTCTGGAAGAGCAGTCAGTGCTCTTAACCTCTGAGACATCTCTCCAGCCCAAACTCTTGAGTTTTTACTTTCTTCAGATGGAAACACTAAGATTCAACAGACATTTTATTCATAATTTCAAAAAATTTCAAAGATGGGTTGAAACCAAAGAGGAGTTATTATTTAACATTTTAAGATAATTTTTTTCACTAGCATTGGAAAATAATTTATTTTAAGATCATCAAGATTAAAATGATTTTCTAACCTTGCCATTCTAAATTTAAACAGAAGAAACAAGGCAGAATAAGACACAGTCATGATTAAATATGCTTTATGTGACTACGAAACATATTCAAACAGCCCTTTCTTAGTGGAGGTTCTTCAAGAAAGGAACATATTACAAAGTCGGGAACTGATTATCACTGACTTTGGAACTCAAGGTCTGGTACAAACACTGGATAAAGCCTGAAGGTAAATTCTGTGGCAGCTTTAGGCCACAGTAACAGACAATGTAGGGAGGAGCAAGTGCTGTGTCACAAGGCATGGTGGCACAGGTCTGAAGTCCCAGCACTCAGACAAAGGCAGGAAGATTGAAACTTCAGTATGATTCTCGGCTACATAATGAATTCATAGCCAGCCTGATATTTATGAAATTCTGTCTTAACAGTAATAACAACATTGGTAACAATATTAAAACCAGCAATGGGGCCCTGGAACCCAGACTCTTCACCACCTTGCTGTAACACTTTTCAGACAATCAAAAAGTCTACCTCTACACATTAACACACACAAAGCATGGCTTATAACTGACAGAAACACGCTCCATCTCCTCCTCTCAGTCTTCAATGCATTTCTTCCAGTTTTAATTTCTAAGAACTTCCTTCTGGTATCTCCTCCTCACCTTTCACAAGGCACCTCTGAGGAGCCAGTAATGTTTAGTACTCAAGGTTCATTCTCTCTCTCTTTCTCAACAACTGTACCATGTTCCTTTGAGCTTTGTTTTTTTAACACTGATCTTGTTCAGGGAGGGCTGGCTAACCCACAGCCCACAGGGCCCCGGACACAGTCAGGCATTTCAGAAATGCACTTGAATGATAGCTGGGAGTTTCCCCCAGCAATGGAAAGTTCCAGTCACACTGTTCAAAAGATCAGTTCCGCCATCTACCCCTGCTGACCTGGGAACTATCCCACAGGCAGGACTGGCTTCTGTCCATGGGGGTCACTGATGTTTGTGGGTCAACTCAATGCTTTCTACTGCAGATGCTGTTGTTTGCAAGTACATCCTGAGTGTGTGTTTCCATTGCTGCTTAGGTGGAAAAAAAACAAACTCAAAACTGACCTTGAAGCCTTTCAAAGTGATGTGCATCCTTTCCATCTACAAAAGTAATGCACAGCTATGCTACTTAGCTCCCCTTTGCTGCTGGTTCAATAGCATTACTTTTCTATGCAGGTTTGCACTGTTTTGTGATTTCTTAAAAAAAAAAAAAAGCAAAACAAATTGCAGGCAATTTATTGTGGTTTGTGTTGCTAAAAGGTCCATGTTCTTCATTAGCAAATACCCTTTCTCCCCCGCCTTTCAACATAGCTTGATGTTATGCAAATAGAATCATTTTCAGCTTTCCAGCTGAACAGACATGGGGGGAAAAGGTAATAAGGAGAGCGGTGCTTTGCTTATCACCATGTTACACATTAACACAGCCCTCCTTAGCAGAGGTTCTCCAGGGTAAGCATACTTCAAAAAAGCCCAGTAATTGACAGAATAGGCACCCTGGCACTATAAGGCCAGTGCAAGCATTGGGAACAGGCTGCAGATGAATTCTGTACTGAACCCCCAGCTGTCAGCAGCTCAACAGAAAAAACACAAGAAGAGAAGGAACTTTTCCAGTTTCTCTTCTAAGGGAATATTAAAATGAAAACCAAAACAGAGTTAACGGGAAGACAGGTAGCAGGTTCAATTCTATGTGACACCTTTTCAGGGGACTTCTGTCCAGCAGAATCCCTGCTGCGGACCACTGGTAGTGCCTTTTCTGTAACTCTCAATCTATTTTTCTCATTAATAGTAACTGAATAGTAAAAACTACTTCTTCCACGATTAATACTGCCACTAACATCATCTAATAAACTTACACTATGGCAGGCAAAGTCCATGCCCTTGCATTCTATGTCTCTGCTGATTCACACAAGCAGCTAATGAGGTGTATTTACAGACAGGATGCTGAGACTCCACATGGTTATATAACTGTCACAGAGTCACAAGGCTTCAACACAAGGGCCAGGATTCCAGAAGAGCCCTGATTCCTGTATTGCACCTTACCGTGATTCTCATAGTTATCCTAGTCATGGCTCTTTGACATGGCCTTTCTACCCCTTCAGAGCTGACCCAAGGCTTGGTGGGCAGCTGAACTTCTTCCTAGTTATAAGAATGAAAGAATTGGGCTGGAGAGATGGCTCAGAGATTAAGAGCACTGACTGCTCTTCCAGAGGTCTTGAGTTCAATTCCCAGCAAATACATGGTGGCTCACATTCATCTATAATATCTGGTACCCTCTTCTGATGTAAAGGCATACATGGAGGAAGAACACTGTATAGACAATAAATAAATAAATAAATAAATAAATAAATAAATAAATAAATACTTAAAAATTGGAAGAATCATCATACCCATCCTCTGTATAATGGGAGAAGCATCAGCTTCCCATAGAGTGTTCCTGATGACCAAGTTTTCAAAATATACTATATTTAAGTGGCAAAAGTGAGAGATGCTGCTACAGTTAGATACTAAGGGTCCATCCATTCAAAGTTAGACACTGAGGATCCATCCATTCAAAGTTAGACACTGAGGGTCCATCCATTCAAGGTTAGATACTGAGGGTCTGTCCATTCAAAGTTAGACACTGAGGGTCCATCCATTCAAGGTTAGATACTGAGGGTCCATCTATTCAAGGTTAGATACTGAGGGTCTGTCCATTCAAGGTTAGACACTGAGGGTCCGTCCTTTCAAAGTTAGATACTGAGGGTCCGTCCATTCAAGGTTAGATACTGAGGGTCTGTCCATTCAAGGTTAGACACTGAAGGTCCGTCCATTCAAAGCCCATGCACTGATGTGTGCTCCCAGCTCATACTGCTGTTTGAGGCTGTGGAAACCTTAAGAGGTGGATCTTAACTGGAGGCCTTTGGTTTACTGGATGTGTGTCTGTTAAGGGTGTAACAAAACACCAAACCCTTTGTTTTCATTTATTCTCTTTCTAAAAAAGAATGTTTATTTTTATACGTGTTTATGTGCATGTACACTCGTGTGAGTTTATGTGCACTATATGTGTTCAGGAAGCCTTGCAGCAGGAAAGAGTGACAGATGGGTATGAGCATCGCCTGACCTCCCACATTCTAGTCATGAGGCGAACAGTTTTTCTCTGCTTCACATTCCCAGCCATGATGCCTCACCACAGGCCCCAAGTCACAGATGGAAACTTCCCAAAGCGTGTGTGGAAATGACCTTTCCTTCTTATGAGCTCTCACAGGTGTTTGTTATGGTGACGAAAGACTGAGTAACACATTTATAAGATGGGAGTGGGGACATGTGGATGGGGAGTAAGATAAAATCACGTCTCCACAGGCACTGTCTTCTCCAGCATCCCACCTGCTCTAGCTAACCCTGTGTGCTCTGGGAAATGGGTAAAGGCTGAAACCACAGAAGCCACTACACTAAAGTTTAGAGCAAAACTTACCTCTGAGCCCCACCCCTGCTTGGCTATTTAGAGGAAGCTCCCTCTGTGAAATTTTCTTTTCACATTCTATTTACCACTGGCCAGGGACAACTCTAATCTGACCCATACCCCTTTTCCCTACAACACACACTGGGCTGGGAAATATTGGAAGGCAAAGCAGACAATGATAAGAAAAGTTCTGATAGACAGGGCTGGATGGGTACTGCCAATGATGTGCCTTCCATTACAGAATTACATACTGCATTCCTTCCTGCCAAAGGGATGGCGATGCCAACTCCCTATTCTTCAACCCCTAGTGCCATGGCCTTGTTTGGTGCTTCTGGAATCTCCTCAGTGGGTTAAGAATGCCAGAAGATGCCATATGGTTCACTTCACTGTTTTGCTCCCAGGAGTCAACACCGGCTTCCTCTACAGAGCTTCCCCCTTTTGTCAGTGCAGGAAGGAAGGATCCCAACTTGGGTATTTTAAAGTGGGGTTATGGGTGGATATTTTCTAGAATGTTCTTGGCTACACAATGTGCCTCCAATGTTGTCAAGGTTAAACTTGCCTGGTCATCACTTTGGAATTGTCCATGTGTCATAGATATATCTGTCTTCCCCTCTTCTCTTCTGGCATATACTAAGCTGTGGCATAAAGCCTGTGTTGGAGGTGGGGGAAGGGAGTATTAAACATGACTGCAGCTGAAAACATAGAAATTATGGAGAGAGGAAACTGATGTTTGGATCTATCCTGCCCTACTCTCCCGACTCTACACCATAGACTACATATTTTCCCATTACAAAGGAAAACATTCCTGACCTTGGTTTAAATGTTTATCAGAAGCTGTCTGGACTTGCAGTCTTGAAAGTCACATTCTTTATTAGTCACATCCTTCTTCATGTGTGGTGTGACTCTAACTGGGACAGTAACACTTGGACCCTGTGCAAAAACCCTTTGGCAGCTGAAGCATTAACTACCACCCAGAGACTCCTGCTGAGCCTAAATGTAAGCAGAGGCTGCAGTCAGACCCTGGGTTTCCTGGTGGTGGCAAGGGTTTCAGTTTTAAATCTATGTGAAAAAAATCCTCTTAGCAAAGACATTGGTTACTTTTCTCTCTGTTGACAGAAGGAGGACTGGAGGAACCTTCCTTTCAGCCTTGCTTCCTCTCCTAAAGATCTCACAGCTACCCCAAAATGGTGCCAGCAATTAGGAACCCAGTGTTTAAATATATGAGCCCATGTGTACATCTCATATTCAAGCCATAATTCTACATTCTATGGGACTCTGATCTATTTCTTCATATTTATGAATTTATTGGGTGTGAGTATGCATGCATGTTTGTATGTGGACAGGCACATATGTGGCACAGCGTACATGTGGATGTCAAGGACAACCTGCTGGTTCATTCTCCTTTTCTACCATGTGGGTCTTGTGCTCAAATTCAGGTTGGCAGGTTTGACAGCAGGCGCTGGCCTCAGAACTAGGAGAGGAGGCAAGGCTGGAAGGAAAAGTTTGTAAGTTATAACCTGCCACCCTCCCAACCCAAATGCTCTTATTTCCTGACCTGCCATGGTGGCAACAAATGGTGTTTTAAACTCTTTCTAGTTTCCAATGCAAAACTAGAATCCTCTATTCAGAAAGAGAAATGGCAATCCAATCCAAAATAAAGAATCATACAGAGTTTCTATTCTGGCCCAGAAATGCTTCTGTTCTGTAATAAAATCATTTTGCCTTCCTGTCCTTAGACATTGATAAATTAGATCATATTTGGGATTTTATGTAAGTAATTTGCATCCGACAGACTTTGAACATGTCAAACCAAGTGAGCCAGTTGTATTGGTGTGTGTCAGGCAGAGGGAGAGTCAGCTGTCAGAGGAGACACTGCTGACAGGTAGGCTAAGTGGGACTTGGCTCCAGATCCCACCATGTTCTGTTGGTCCCTTTTTTGTGTGCTGTTGTGGATTGAATCTAGGGGAGATTCTGTTTTTAACTGGTTAAAAGGAAAGGATGAAGTAGTGATTGAAGAAGTCTGGGCCTCGAATCTTCTCTGATTCATTGCTTCTACATGTGGAATAGAAGGAAACAGGCGCGTGTAGCAGCCTAAGGACTCAGTTACAGTAAGAAAGCCCCTCCTGAGAGTCAGCCTTCCGGGCTCCAAAGACTGCTCTATAATTTCCCTTTTGACATCACCATAGGTCTAGACTGTGATCTGGGATATCCAGAAAAGATGCCATGTGTGGATTCTCTTATCTGATCTATATAAGTACATTTTCACTTTCAATTACATATTTTTGCTAATTAAAAGAATGTAGGTGGCTGTCAAAATAGCTCAGCAAGTAGAGGCACTTGCCACCCAAGGCTGTCAGTCCCCCGAGTTTGATCCCTGGAACTTATGTAAACATAGAAGGAGAGAAACAATGCCACAAGGGTGTTCTCTGCCACACACACACACACACACACACACACACACACACACACACACACACACACACACACACACACACACACACACACACACACACACACACACACACACACACACACACACACACACACACACACACACACACACACACACACACACACACACACACACACACACACACACACACACATGCACACACACATACACACACATGCACACACACACACATGCACACACACACATACACATACACACACACAAATAAATATTTTTAAAAAGTAGAGAAAATTCTTTTAAATTTACAGCAGCATTTACATTACCTGGGGGAAACACTATTCTTTTCAAATGTTTTCATTGCTATTAAAAACCCACAGGAGTACATGCTTTGGGTAACAATTCAAACACACAAGCATGAGAAGAGTCAGTAAACAGACTCTCTAATCCCTACAATAATCCCGCTCTGTGTAACCTACATTCATTGTGTAGAGTTTATTTCCTTTTTAAAATGAAAAATAAAAGAGTCATACATATCACCCCGCAGGTCTCCCTTATTTACCAAAAAGTCTATGTATCAAAGCTTATTTTTGCAGATCATTATGAACAGATGGACTTCATTGTCTTCTGTAACTATACAATGTTTCACAGCCTAGATCCGCTTGAGAGAAGCCTAGGTTTTTTCTCTTCTGCCTGTTAACTGTGAGTCCATACACACTCTTTTATGTACATCCTGATGTTCTTGTTCCTGAACGATGGGTTCCCAGTCCTGAGACTGCTGGGTCCGAGGGAATGAAAACATTTAAGAGGTATTCCTAGATTACTTGGACAATGCACAGCTCTGGCAATGTTTATGAGAATGCTCATTTTCTCCCCCATTTCCCAGCAGTGAGAGGAGCTTTGTAAAACCAGGTCAAGCTGAAGGGGCAGCACTACTGGCGAGTGCTCTTCTAATTGCATGTGGGGGCTCTGGGTGAGGTCGAGCAGATGGATCTGGCTGCCTGCAGTTGCCCTTCTTTTCGCCACTGTTTATAGTCTTTGCTAATTTTCGTAGACTCAAACTACAGCTATTTGCATGTGTGTGTGTGCATCTGTGTATGTGAGTGTGTGCATGTGTGTGCATGTGTGTGTGCATGTGTGTATGTGAGTGTGTGCATGTGTGTATGTGTGTGTGCATGTGTGTGTATGTGTGTGTGCATGTGTGTGCATGTGTGTGTGCATGTGTGTGTACTGAACCTACAGAAGCAAGAAGAGGGTGTTAGTTGCTCTCCTCTATAGTTCTCTGCCTTATTCCCTGGATTTCGGGTCTCTTCTTGAACCTGAGGCTCACTATTTTGGATAGACTGTCTAAGTGGGCTCTTGGGATCTGTCTGTCTGTCTCTCCAGTGCTAGTGTTACAGGTATAAGTGGCCATGTCTGGCTTTTTTTTTTCTTTTTGCATGAATGCTAGGCATTCAGACTCAGATCTTTATGCTTGGACAGCCAGGGTTCTTTCCCATTCTCCCGCCTCAGTTCCCCTGCTATGCTACTTTTAAGGGACTACTATTTGCACATTTCTTTTGATTTTGCTTCTATTTCAGAAATGTCTTTTATTTCTAATTATTAGTCACTTTAATTTTGAGTTCCTCTAATTCTTATTTTAAAATGTATTTTAGCTCATTTAATAAAACAGAGATACAGTTTTTATGTTCTTAGGCATATTCTTTGGATATGTTTTTAGAGATGGTGTCATGTAACCCTCTCACTTTTTTTTCCAGTGCTAGGATTGAAATCAGGGTCACATATACACTGGGTAGGTGCCCCACAACTGAGCTACACCCCAGCCCTCTTTGCTCTTTCCAGTATGAGACTTGATTTTGATCTTACTCTGTCCTTATTTTTATGTAAAACCCACAACTTTTTGAAGGAGCTGCTGCCCAGGATTCCTTTCTGTAAGTTCTCAGAGCATCATTTTGAACTTTCTTATTTAGCGATAAAGATTTGATGACTTTTTTCCCTGCGGCTTCCTGGTTTTGTTTCCCAACTTTTATCTGTCTCTATTGTCTCTGTATCATCCAGTTTTGAACTGCCTGTTCATGTTCATAGCAGCTCTTCGTAGGTGAGAGGTCCAGGAACCCCCAGACCCTTCAGCACCTCCTCTGGGTCCCTGGCACCTACCCAGGTGTGGATATCCAAGGGAGCATCTGTTGGGACTTCCTGTGATCACAGGTGCCACCACTTCCTTCCTTCCCTGCATCCTTCCTCATGGATGCTGACTTCCCAAGGCCTTGTTGCACAGGTTCCAACCCTCTTGCATTGTAGTATCTGCAGAAACAGCTTGTCACCTATGGTTTTGGTATACAGTGGTTCAGTATTTTTACTTTTTTTTTTTAAGCTGAGGTAAAACACATACAATACTAGATATTAGCATCTTAACTCTTTTGAGTTTCCCAGTGTTGAAGACAGAACTAAGAAACCTCACACATGCTAGCAAAGTGCTCTACAACTGAGCTACATACCCAACTTCATCTTGACTGTTTTTAAGTGTACAGTTCAGTACAGTCGATAGCCACTTAGGATGCCTCAGCCTATGAGCTTAAAAGGTTACCATGGTGCAAAAGTGGTAACATTCATCACAAGCTGTATATGAGATTTAGAGGGTTTATCTTTCCCAGACTAGTACTATGAGGGTGTGACATTCTTGCGATGTGGGGTACCAGTGAAAAGCCTTAGTGATCAGTCAGTCAGCCACTCAACCACAAGGGGAGCAGTGACTAAAGCAAGTGTACTGTGCTCCTATGCTATGATGTAAGAGGGTATGTGTATCAAATGCCTTTTGACTGACTATATTTTCAGTTTGTGATGGCTTTAGCAGCATGTGACTCCCCATAAGTCAAGGAGTAGCTATCCACTCTCAGTCTTCAGAATTCTTTTCATCTTGCAAACCTAGAACTCTGTATCCATTAAACAACTCCTTATTCTCCTCTCCTTCTGGTTCTGTTGGCTCCATCTGTTCTGCCAAGGACACTGAGGTCAGGGGCACAGAAACTCTGACATTGCCATGCCCCCATTAACACAGATCCCCTACAGACTGGAGTCTGTTCTAGAGCCCTTAGCTATGGTGTGGCTTGGAATGCAGTAAGCTGTCCCTTCTTAATTGAGAACAAAGTCATACTTAATTCCTATAGTGTTTGGCTGGATGACAAGATGCTCTCTTGTGCTCACTGAAGTAATTGATGGGTAAGATAAGAGTTGCCATCCTTATACTTTTCCAGGCCAATATGCAAAGCAAGAGTCTAGAAGGCAATGCTGCTAACTCTTCATTACCTGGCTAATGACTGAGGAAGGATCAGATGATCTTAGGTAGACATCAAGAGTAAACTACTTTATATTTTACTCTATAGAAACTAGTAGCAGATTTTTTATTTTTATTTATTTATTTATTTATTTATTTTTATTAATTGGTTGGTCTAAGATAACTTGACAGTAGTCTCTGGACTCTATGAGTAATTGAAAAGGGTGGCCCAGATACACATGGGGTGGCCTCCTTAAAAGTAACTGTGTGACACAGGTACATACAAGGTGGTTAAGTAATTGGGTATACAGTCAGAGTGCTTGTTACGGTCACCTGCAGAATCAAAAGTAATATAATCTTGAATTCATATAGGGCTTTATAGTCTCAAGGTTTCAAATTCATCACTTCATTTCTATAGCTCTGGTCATGGCCATCTGAGGCAGAAATTCACAGTGTTATTTTCTAATGCTATTGACATAATCTGAAGAAGGAGACTGGCAGAAGGCATGTGCCAATTATGAATGTACAAAAAACAGAGAGGCACAACTCAAACTCCACAATGCATTCAGAAAGGTGCTGTGCATCAGTTCAGTGCCCTCTTTACCCAGGAACTCATCATTGGAATAAATGCCACATTTCCATGAGAAACTGCTGTGTACTGCCTTCTCCAATAGTATCTAAGTTCAGCCCTGCAGTTCTTAGGACAAATGTATGCCGGCTTTAAGGGCTCAGCTCACATTCTTATTCTGTGGGTTGAAATGCATGTACACAATGGGAAAATCTCCCCAGAGGACTTGATTTTATTCAAGTGGATTGAAAAGTAATTTGTCCAGAGGCTTATGCTCTTCAGTGGCTAGGTGTTATTTTTAGAAAACACAGCGATTTATCTGATTACTTTTAATTTGTTTTTCTTTCTTTCTTCTTCTTTTTTTAAACCTCAGGTAGTGAAATGACACACTCACTATTTTATTTCACAAAGCAAACAGATCCAGGTAGTATGCACACTCTGGCAGTTAGATCACCTGGAAATAGCCAAATTGATCACAGGGATTTGAGGGTGATTTTTATCACACTATATCAGCCAATGCCACTGCCTAAACCTGAACACTTTAAATCATTTTAATGTATCAAAGGACATCTGTTGATTCTCTGGATTATTTTCTTAAAAAGCACAAATATGTTCTTATGGAATAAGTACAAGCATAAGCACTTTCTTGTGCTGGTATTAATCAGTTACTAGAGACCTTGGAAAAGAACAGACAATGTAAGGAAGCAAACATGGTAAGAATGAAAGCTGGAATGCATAGATTAAAAACCATAAACAAGAGTGGGGGCTCACATCTGCGATGCCAGCACTCGAGGCTGAAGCAGAGGATCATGAGTGCCACCGGCCTGGGCTATATACCAAGACCCTGCCAGAAAGAAAGATGGCAAGCAGGCAAGCTATAATGAATGAAGAAGCATCTAGCACTTTCTGTAGGCTCTGGCATTCAGGTTTGGCAGGTATGGGACTAAATGTGGTGTGTGTGTGTGTGTGTGTGTGTGTGTGTGTGTGTGTGTGTGTGTGCCTGTATTAACATCAGCTCATCTGAATTCTTGGTTTAGCTGCATCTGTTCCTGGTAACAGCAGGTCTGTTTGGGTATTCAGATACACTACATCATGATGGCCTACTTTATAATATACAGGCCATACCGATCACAGCCTTTTTCTAAGGATTAAAAGGATGTATATTCACCTACATGGAAATTCTTATAAATCCCACTGTGTTGTTATCTCTCTGTCAAAATGTGAAAAATTCTGCCAGAAACCACAGGCAGCTTTTTTCCTGTGCCATAAGTAGCATGTCAGCAGTATTATTAGCAGGAATAATGGCCTTACAGAGGACTGGGGTTGCTGACTGTGGGAGACTGAAGCTCCAGCGGAAATGAGGGATGAGACCCCACAGCCTGTTTAAGGACTCAAGGACAGCTCCAAGGTCAAAAACTGTCTTTGATTTTAGTGATGCCCTCAGATTTCTGGCCCTTTTGCTTTTTTTATATTGTCTTTCAGATACAGTTTTCCTATAATCATAACCTTCCGGCCACAGATTTATGAGTGCTGGGGGAATGTTTGTTGTTGTTTTAATAACAAAAAGATCTTTAGTAAAAAGGAAATTAAATTTGTCAATATTCTTAGGACATGTAGAAGCTGTGTAGCAGCGGAAGTAAATTAACAAGTATTTAGAAACATAGACTTTAAATCCATCCTGGCTTGTCCATAGGGTGAAACGTTTGGCACCAAGTTGTTGAGGACTAACAGGAAGACAGCACCCTCACTGCCCTAGCAAGTCACTGCACCTATCTAATTTTTCCTTTTATTCTTTGGCAAAGCAACTAGATAGAGTGATATAAATTTGCTGCTTATTTTTCTTAGCACTTATCAAGATATTTAAACATACTCTTAAAAATTACAAAATATTGTTATGTGTATGGGTGTTTTGATTGCATGTATGTCTGTGCACTATTTGCCTGCCTGGTGCCTGCAGAGGCCAGAAGAGGGTGTTAGATCACCTGGAAATGGAGTTATAGATGTTTATGAGCTGTCACATGGGCACTGAGATCCTGAGTCCTCTGGAAGAGTGAGCTGTCAGCGTATTTACATTCTGAACCATCTCTCCAGTCTTTAAACACAACTTGAAGATTATTTTGTATTAATATTCTATCATTAGCTCAACTGTAAATCAACAAGAATAAGGTCCACTCACCTCCATCCCCATATATCACTTGGGGGAAGCAATAACAAATTCATTTATATTCTATGTACCAAGGCAGGTATATGACTTATAAGCTCCTATAGTATGCAATCAAATTATTTTATTTGTACATTCTATGTATAGGTTACAAGTGTGACTGAATCCTTGTTCATTTATTCATTTCTAGAAAATATGCTTCTGGTAATTAGCAATAAAGTATACAGGGCTAAATGCACATGTATGCATGCATGTGTGCTGACACATTGTATATTTAATAAAAATAGTCTAGAATATCAGAGGACAAGCCACTTACAGAGCCAATCCTTGAAAGTCAGGGAGTAATGATCCATACCTTTAATCTCATCACTTGGGAGACAGAAGTCTGTCTGGATCTCTGTGAGTTCAAGGCCTGACAGCTAGGCAGTGGTAACACACACCTTTAATCCTACCTCTAGGAGAGTTGATCCAGGAAGTAAAATAGCTGGGCAAGGAAAGAAATATGAGGCAGGAGAAGAAGTACAACATTCCTCTGAGCGACCAGTCAGGCTGAGGATCCATGAAGACAGGACTTACCCTGTTCAGCCTGGTTGTGGTTTGCTCCCTGTCTCTCTCATATTCCAGCTTTCCCCACATACCTGGCTCCGGGTTTTTATTATAATCCTAATAGAATTCATGCAATATGTATCCTTTGTGTCTATCCTTCATGGTTGTGTACTTTTATTGACTTGGCTTACACAAGGCCTACCTTATTTTGAATCTTACTGCCTCCTCTGCTTTTCTATACTTTCCAACCAATCAGGACAGGCATCAGTTTTGAAGAATCCTTACAGAGATGCCAGTATCTTTCTTGTGACATAAATTTCCTTTTGACACATAGCACAACATTATAAAAAGCAAGCACTTGGTGGGAATAAAAGGGCTAATTTTCCACTGGCTGTAGAAAGGAAGAACAAATACGGAGGTGGGGGTGGGGGTGGGGTGGGGTGGATCTTCCTTATAACCTTCCTGCTGACCTATAAAATAAGAGTGGAAATTCTATTTGAAGGGAGTTAAGGGTCAGAAAATCAAGGATCAGGACAAAATCCAGATTGCTATGGGACAGTAAAGTCAGAGCCAGAATGTGCTTGCTGGATCAAGAGCCAGCCACCAAATGATTCCTCAAATATCTGCTCTGTGCTCACTATACTATATTATGGTGGGATATAGAAAGGAATCCCAAGTCACACATGTGCTCTGCCTTCAAAGTCCTTGTAAGGTCCCTACGGCTTGTTGTTGAGATGGCCATTTTCAACATGGGTCCTTCACTGGTCCTCCCTTGCTGGCTTTACACTTGCAATCACTTCCTCGAAACCCTAAGCCAAACCTCACAGCACACAGTAGCCTTTAAACAGAAACACACACAAAACAAGGTTGCCAGGGTCCATCTGTATTACCCCAGTTAGTATTCACCAACTCTGTGCTCGCTGTGACCTCACAGAACACAAGTACTGTAAATAATGTCCATAGACTGGATTTGTGTTCTCTGTTGCTGTTGTCTAAATGAAGGGGAAGGGAGACTAGATGACCTTTTAAGGAGGCTAAAGTTGTCCTAACACTGCTGAACATTCAGAATACATCAACTCAGGTAATCCCCACAGCCACCTAGTGAGGTCAACAGCGTCAGTAGGCTAAGAAATAATGTTGAGAACATGCCAATTAGAAGAGTCTCAGTTGAGTGACAGGATGGTCCTCTAGGCTGGAGGACCTAAACGCTGAGCAGAGCTACCTCACCCTCTTAGAGATTCCAGAGAGGTGAGTGTGAAGAAGGTTCCTCTTCCTCAAAGCACACCTGAAAAATCTACCATCATTCATTCATTTGCTTCTTCAGCACCTACCCATCCTAAGGCTACGAGAGGCTGGGGATTCAATGGTGAGCAGAGCAAATAAAACACAGGGCTCAAGGAATGCATGCTCTCGAGAAACAACCAACAGGCTGGATTATGTGGGTGTAGGTGAATTCTTAAGTATTGTGATACAGACATAGGCAAACACATTTTCACTTTGTCTAAACAGGGAGGAACAGTGAAATAGCCAGGACTTAAGACAGAGAAGCCCCGAGTTGCCTGTAACATGAAGGGTCATCATGTGTTTCAAGAGCTTCCGTTTGCTATGATGAAACCTTCTAGCTGTAAAACACTGGTTCTGAGCTAATGAACCAACACTGATCCATCATATTAGAATTTCTCAAAGAATGAGGATCCCTGCAGTGCAAGATGGCGGATGCAGAAGGTAAGAGTTCTTAGTGGTCGTGCCATGAGACCTGCAACGGCTTCCCGATAAACCCTGAGCTAGTTATAGTGAGGTTGTATTGTGATCTATGGTTCCGCGCATTTCCGCCTTCAGTCTAGCCGCGACCCGGCTAGGCCTTAGTTCCATAGGCGAATGCACCAGTGCGAAAACCCTCCAGTGACTACGCTCCATTAGGTCTGGGCCTCGCGCATAAGAATCCACCCAGTTCCCTTCCATAGGCATTTCAGCCTTAGAAGCGACTCTAGTGATGAGGAGACGTGGTTATTACTCCCGCTAGAC
>PVIH01007484.1:0-99957 GCA_004025045.1 Sigmodon hispidus | reverse complement strand
GTTCCTTGGAAGAATTTTGTGGGTCACTTATGTATACAATCATATCATCTGCAAATAGAGATAGCTTCACTTCTTCTTTTCCAATTTGTATGCCCTTGATCTCTTTTTGTTCCCTTATTGCTTTAGCTAAAACTTCGAGAACTATATTGAATAGATAAGGGGAGAGAGGACATCCTTGTCTAGTTCCTGACTTTAGTGGAATTGCTTTGAGTTTTTCTCCATTAAGTTTGATACTGGCTGTCGGCTTCTTGTAAATTGCCTTAATTATATTTAGGTATTCTCCCTGTATTCCTGATTTCTCCAGGGCTTTAATCATAAAGGAGTGTTGGATTTTGTCAAAGGCTTTTTCCGAATCTAAGGATATGATCATGTGGTTTTGTTCCTTTAGTTTGTTTATATGATGGATAACATTTACAGTTTTTCGTATGTTAAACCAGCCCTGCATTTCTGGGATGAAGCCTACTTGGTCATGGTGGATGATATCTTTTATGCATTGTTGTATACGGTTTGCCAAAATTTTATTGAGAATTTTCGCATCAATATTCATGAGGGAAATTGGTCTGTAATTCTCCTTCTTTGTTGTGTCTTTAAGTGGCTTGGGTATTAGGGTGATTGTGGCCTCATAAAAGGAATTTGGCAATATTCCTTCAGTTTCTACTGTGTGAAATAGTTTGTGGAGTAATGGTAGTAATTCTTCTTTGAATGTCTGATAGAATTCAGCACTGAAGCCATCTGGACCAGGGCTTTTATTTTTCGGGAGGTTTTTAATAACAGTTTCAATTTCCTTAAGGGTTATAGGCTAGTTTAGGTAATTAATCTGATCATCATTTAATTTTGGTAGATAGTACCTGTCCAGAAAGCTGTCCATTTCTTCTAGGTTTTCCATTTTTGTGGAATACAGATTTTCAAAATATGACCTGGAATACTACTCAGCAGTAAGAAAAAACGATATCCAAAAATTCGCAGGCAAATGGAGGGATTTGGAGAATATCCTCCTGAACGAGGTATCACAATCTCAGAGAGATAAGCAGGGGATGTACTCACTCACTAGTGGGTTCTAAACAAACAAACAAGAAAAAAAAAAGCCAAACATACCCAAGCGACAAACCATAACCACCGAACAGCTTGGGATCAGAAACACCCTGGACTGATCCTTCGAACCCCACTCCAACTATAGGAACACCAGACTCATTCTTGAGGGAGGTTGGACAAAACTGGATTTGGCCAGGAGTGGTGACTGATCCAAACATTATTGGATCAGTGGGACCATAGGACTGTCTGCTCCCTGCCCAGCGAAGGGATGGGGAGTTGCAGAGAAGAGAAATGTCAAGATGTGTTGGGAGGGGGAAGGGACCTTGAATAAGGATATACAGGGAAAAAAAATTTCAGAGGGAAAGCTGAACACAAAGTAAATATATGTGTAGCAATCTTATTTGCATTACCACCCTTGATATACCATGCTTATGATTCTTATCCTGTTCATAGTTATTGTTAACTTTTCCTCATTTTAAATTCATGTTACTTTTTTTTTGTTAAATACAAAATAAAGAAGAAAAAAAAAGAGCAACACCATAGATTTTTGTATGTTTATTCTGCACCCCAGGCCCTGCTAAAGTCACTTTTTAGTGGCATAAGTTATTTTTATAAATTCCTTGAGATTTTCTATGTAGACAGCAATGTCCTCTGCAAGCAAAGACCCATCTTTTTTTTCTTGCTTTATTGGTTATGTAAAGTTCAGCCTTCCACTGAGAAACAGAGGAAGAGCAGCCTCTCTCCAGGGCCTTATTCCTGACATTCCATGGAAGGCATCGGGCTTCACTGCTAAGTCTACGTAGGCAAGCTGCAGGTGCTTGGTGGTCTTTATCAAATTGAGGAAGACCCTTTTTAACCTTTTTTTCTAAGAGTTCTCTGTAATAAATTGATGTTGACTTTTGTCAAATGCTTTCTCTGTATCAACTGATATGAGCCCAAATATGTTTTCTTTAGCCTGTTCCAAGTACCTTGACTGACTTTTGAATATTGAGCCAGCTTTACAACTCTGGACTAAACACATTTTGATGAACGATTCTTTCATACATTTGTGAATGGTAATTGATTACATTTAATTTATAACTCTTACATTTATATTTATAGCTTATATTGGTTTATAGTTTTCTTTTTGTATAGTTGTTCCCTGCTTTTGGTATTGGTGTTGTAGATAAGATTAATTTACAGAAAGAATTTTAAAATATCCTTCTTTCTTATACTGTTTTTTGGAAAACTTTCTTGAAAGAAGTGTTGTAAATTCTTCTTTCAATGTCCTGTAGACTTTGCCTGAATAGAAAAGAATATTTATATTTCAAATTCAGATTCTGAAATAGGGAGCTATCGAATTTGTCTATGGAGCCAGAAGTTTCTGGTCCATCTGGCCCAAGGTTTGGACCTGCTGTCTGTCAGGTGCTTAGCACCAAATAATCATACAAAGGCTTGTATTCATTCCAAACTAGTTGGCTTATGGCTCAGGCTTCTTGTTAGCTAGCTCTTGCATCTTAACTCAACCCATGCCTATTATGCTATGTCTTGCCACATGGCTCATAGCTTACCTGGACTTTTACATCTTGTTTTCTCAGCAGCAGCTTGAAGCATTTCTGTCTGACTCCACCCTCCTTCCCCTTTATCTATGCTTGAAATTTCCACCTGCCCATAAGCTGCTTTGCCATGGGCCAAAACAGTTCCTTTATTATCCAATGGTAATTGACAGCATACAGAAAAAACATCCCACATCTTGTCTATTTTATACTAAGAATATCTTTGGCTTTGTAAAGCAGTAAAAGTTACATCACCAGAAATGACTCCATTTTCTTTGAGAACTCACAAAAGGCTGTGTCTGCTCAGAGAGGCCTCTGTCTTCAGTGGGCAGCAATGAGTGCAAAGACTCACAATTGGTCACGTGATAAGAATAAATAACATTTCAGAGTTCACCCATAAAGAAGACATTGGTGTCAGCCCTTCCAGTGTGCAGGGGACATTTAGAAAGATGGAGCAGGAACAGTCAAAGAGCCAGGGAAAGAAGCAGAGTGCTGTAGATGTTCTCTTCCAGGCACAGCACAGACATTATACTGTATTGGACTCACAACCACCATGATGGTTTGAAACAAGATCTGCACAAGACTGAGCTCATCAACATACTTACTTTGAGGGAGGTGCTCACAAGACCCCATCCACCCTGAACATCTATAGCCAGTTAATGGATGCTAGAAGGAGAAAGACATGTTCTTCAGTGCAGCCACTGGTGAGGTACCACATTCCTTAAGAACACTGATGACACGCATATGCCTGCCCAAAATGTCATAATTAAGCTCATCATTATATATAACTAATATAAGCAAAGATAAACATTGAAAAGGAAGAGGAGGGACATCACAACCGGAGTAGCTAGGCTCTGACTTCCATCCCTGACTGAAGCACAAGGCTTTGTTCTTTGAGGGATGACGCCAAAGTCCTCTGAAGAAGCCATATGGGAAATGTACTATTGCAAGAGCTTCCTAAAATATAAATGTATATATGTGTTTATGTTCATATAAATGTTTTAATGAAGTTACCTTATATGGGGGCCAATGTATCTTCCAGGTGTCACAGGCTATCAAACAAAAAGCTTAAATGCAGATATAGGTCTCTTCCCTTTGTGTTGTTGGTCACTGTGGTCCCATAATCTCCAAAACAATACAGACTGTGGTCATTGATTTTGGTTACCTTCTAGAACATTCTGGTAGGATCCTATTAGGTTGGGAGGGGAAAATGGTAACTGGTGGGAGGGGCTGAAGGGGGATGTAATTAAAACACACTAGACTATGCATGAAATTCTCACGCAATAGAAAAGGATTGTTGAGGCTGGAGAGGTGACTCAGTGGCGAAGAGCATGAGCAGTTCTTTCAGAGGATCAGAGATCAAATCATAGCACCCAGCTCACCACCAACCATTGCTTCAGCTCTAGGGGATCTGACCCTGTCTTCTATCCTCTGCAAGCATATGTACACACACACACACACACACACACACACACACACACACACACACACCACAAACAAATAATAAATCTTTAATAAAATCCACAAAACAAGTAATAACCACAATAATGATCATGTTCTTATCTGCAGATTTTAAACTGAAGTCTCTGACCTGAGGGATCACTAAACACTAGCACTCACATTCTACTAAAAACAGGGTCCTCAGGAGTCTGGCTTCCTGCCCTACTTGTTTCCTAGAGCATGGAATCATATGAGTCTTCTCTGAAAAGACAGAACAATCCAAAATAAAACCTCTTAGATTGCCATAACCCTTAGAGATCTCTCTAACCTGAAAAGTGATAATAAAACAAACAGCAGAAAACAGCACTTTTGGAGGAAGTGAGACCATGTAAGAGCACCCTGAAGACATGTATCTTTACCCCAGAGCACCTTTTAAAAAAATTTAAGGAACTAAAGTAGGGGAGGAAAGAGAACAAATTTCCCAAGAGCAAATAGAAGAAAGAGAAAAATCTATTTGGGCCACAATAAGACAATGAATAAATGAAAACAAAGAATTAGCCATGAAAGACGGAACTTGAAGAGAATGTGTTTCCTGTTGAAAGACTCACCAGACACAGTGGTGGTTCTATGTGCTTACAGAGGGAAGAATGGAACTGGGTCCTTAGATTTATCAATTTGACATCATGAAATGGTGTGGTGAGACCTTTGAATTATCAGGGTAAATTACATTTATACCATTATATCCCTGGAGACATTTTACCATTCCAGTTGAAAAATAAAATAAAGACAGTTTTAGAGTCTCCTGGAGGCAGAAGTACTCCATAAAAATGAGAGGGATGGATGCTGGCCCTGGGCCAGCATAAGAGAGGGCACAGAAGAGAGACTCTAAGCCGCTCTACCCAATGGCTGAAGTATTTGTTACTGGGAGATTCAGGTGTGATGGGGTCATCCCCTTCAGTTTGAGGCTCACTAATGACTCATACCAGGTTCTAATGTAAGTCCCAATCTACTGCCCACAAAGATGGTCCTGCCTAAACTAAATGGGTCACAGAACAAAAGCTAAAGCTTTGAGTCTGAGAAGGAGAAGGGAGTGGCAGGGAAATGTGGGCTTGCTAGGGATGAGTGAGTTAGAGCCAAGGGACAGAGCTGTGGGATACCACCTGAAGAGTCACCAAATGTCCCTTACCATTCATTGGTTAATGTGTTAGTCACACCCAAGAAACTAAAGGGTGGAGAAGCCAGCTGCAGCCTGTCACAGTGACCTTTGAGAGTTTGTTCACTTGTATTCATATGAAGCTTTCCTGTGGGCCACATGAAGAAAGAGCCAGCAAGAGGTGGTCCTATGAGCCCACTAGGGCAGCACTGAGGGTAATACCGGTAAATAAGCCAGGCATCTGCCTTTGGGTCCAAGTGTTGAGAAAAATCCTCGTTACAAGACAAGGTGTACTGACTAGCACATATCAAGCGAACAGAAGGCAAGAGAGCCCAATGGACTAGGGTCAGTGATTCACAGTGGCTAGGAAAATCCACCAAAGGCCTCCTGGGAGCCAGCACTGACCACTAGCCAAGCCATAGAACACTGTCTTCCACTAACAACAGCATGCTCCCTTTTCTCTCTTATCCAAGCCTTGAGCAGTAAAGACAGAAGCTGAGCAATGCTTTATGTGTCTACGCATAACCCACTTCAGATGAAGAAGCCACAAATTCACAGGCATCCTACATGGCAAGATTAGTTTCCAAGCAAGATGAGAACATATAAATATATAATTATTTTAGCTCTATGATGAGCAAATGAAAATTACCATCCATTAATGTACTCTTTTAAATTCATTCTAATAAGCACAAGCACAGGATATATTGTTTTAAGAAAGACAATGGAACAAATACCACCTCTTTGTCATTCTATCAATCATTCATTAATTTCAAATTATCCATATTCCTCATATTTAGAGGTTACACAGAGACCTCCAAGCTGTCCCTTCAGTTTTCAGTGACTGAGCAGCACTGGAAAGAAACTTACCCTTCACCAAAGAAGGGCCCAGGTATGTGGAGCCAGCCACACCTCGTCCCTTCTCATTCACCCAGAGTCACTGACATAGCCCCACAGGAGCAGCCAAGCCACCACTGACCTTCCAGTCAGACACCTTCGCAGAGAATAGGAAGCTCCTCCCCCACAGGTCCGGGAACAGTCACTCCAGTCCCCCCAGGCATCCCAGTTGCCATCTTTGTCTTCATCAGAATGGGTGTTTCTTGAGGTCTGGATGTGGGGGAGAAAATGCAGCCAGTTATAGAAGTCAAATATCACCTAATTCTGCTCACAGGAGATATCCACAGCAGTCCAGTGAATGAAGAAGAGTACTGCCCTAGAGACTCCCGGGGCCAGGGGGGTAGAGAGTGTTCAGTGGGTGCAGAATTCCAGCCAAGCAGGGTGCAAGTTTTGGCCCGTGAAGCACGATGCTGGGCTTACAGTCCCTTCAGTTGCTCAGGAAGTTAGAGCCCATCTTCTGTGCTTCCCTCTAAAAGAAGTGGGCCTGGAAAGGAGACTTGGTGGTTAAGAGCACCGGCTGCTCTTGTAGAAGACCCAGGATCAAATCCCAGCACCCATCTGGCAGCTCACAACTCTCTGTAACTTCAATTCCAGGGAATCCAATATGGAACACATGTGGTACACAGATATACATGCAACTAAAACAACCACAAAATAAAAATAAAGATACAGAAAATGAAAATAAATTAAAAATAAATCTCAAAAAATGTTAAAGTGAGGGAATGAGGAAAACCATCTCAATTAAGAGTTATAGCAGCCAGGCAGAGCTGTCACACACCTTTAATCCCAGCACCCAGGAGGTACAGGCAGGCAGATCTCTGAGTTAGAGGACAGTCAGGGCTACACAGAGAAACTCTGTCTCAAAACAAACAAAAAAAGTTATAGCATGACATAACGAGTAATCATTGGTATTAATTTTTCTCATAATGCTTTATTAGTGCATACTGATTGCACAAAAATATATTTCATCACATTTCATATATGCACATAAAGCACTTTTATCTACTAAAAGTAGCTTTAAGCTGTTTAATATTTAAGATAGTCTCTCATGATGTAGCCCAGGTAGACCTTGAATGTGTTGTAGCCCCAGGATGCTCTCCACCTCATTGCCTCAGTCCCTTAAATACTAGTATTAAAGATTTTTTTTTTAATAAGATAAATTCTTGGTCTGGAGAAACTGCTCAGGAGTTAAGAGCCCTTGTTCCTCTCGCAGAGAACTCAAATTTGATTTCCAACGCACATGCAGTAATTCATAACTGTTCACAGTTTTAGTCCCAGGGGATCCAATGCCCTTTCTGACCTCAGTGGGCACACATATGTTCACAAACATACATGCAGGTAAAACACTCGCACATAAAACAAAATGAATAAATCTAATAAAAAACTTTTTAAAAAAAAATCTATAAATTCTTAAAATATGTCAAAATGAATTCCAGATCTCTTAGAAATTTATATTAAGGCACTGAAACCATAAACTACAAGGAAAATCATATGCCGTATAAACATTGACAGTCATATGGTTAGCATAGGAAAGACTGTCTTATCTTTATTAACAGAGGTAAAGAAAATAAAAGACAAAAGGCTGGTGCGGTTTAATTTCTTTAAAATAAAAACACAAATCACTGTTTCTCTACATACACTGACAGACTAGTGAACATGCATGAAAACACGGCAGTGAAAGATGTTTTTCTAATAATGCACAGCAAGCTGCCTCTGAGAAGAGAGGACAGGATCTTCTCACTGCCCCTGAGACACATCACAGGAGAAATGGCATTACTTTATTTTTCTTTATCACTCAAAAAAATTATCTCCTGCAAATATGCCTAAGCTTTAAAATTAAACATTAAGCAGCTGAGTTTTTGTGGGTGATAGTTTTGTTATTCTCTAAACTTAGGTGGTTTTTAAAATTTCTTATTTTAAAAAGTATTTTAAGCCAAAATACAATCATTATATGACAACAAGTTACCTGGATTTAAGGCTATATCATCTTTAACATGAGTAAGTCTGCATGTGAATAGAGAAAGAGATGTCAAGACAAATAAAATGTTATAGTGAGAGAGTGACTTAAGCAATATTTTGCATTATGTTTCCATATTTTGCAGCATTTTAAAGGGTTTGTTTTGATGTTTAGTTATGTGTATCCGTGTGTTTGGGGTGCAGTAGTGGTCCACATGAGTGAGTTCAGGCTAGTTTGGAGGTCAGAAGAAGGAAGGCATCATATCCCCTGGAAGGGGTTTCACAGGTGGCATGGTCCTCCAGAATGGATGCTGAGAACTGAACTCCATTCCTCTGAAAAAGTAGGATGTGTTCTTCACCACTGACCCATCTTTCCAGCCCCTTGTAGCATATTTTAAAAGATAAAACACATACTGTCTTACTTAAAACCAAGCAAACAAACAATCCTCTATCCTCTTGGATTATAGAAATAAATGTTCACATCAGACAGAATTTAATAAGTTGTAAGGCAGAGAATGTAAAGGTATAGAGGGAAACCATGACAGTAATAAATGATAGTATGTGCCTGAATTAGATATTGCCCAGGTTTTCCTAAGCCTTCAAGCAAGTTATGTCAACACACACACACACACACACACACACACACCAAACTTAAATTAAAAGGGGGACTTGTAGGAAAAACCTTCAAAACTAAAATAAAAAAGATGGTGGGAAGCAAAAACAGTTTTCCGATAATTTTCACTCGTGCCACTGATTATCAGGTCTGACAGCTTCTATTAATAGCACAGTGAACAGCCCTGTAGTGCAATACTTCAGCCTCAGTAGGGAGACAGAAAGGATAAATATTTGGCAGCTGACCAAAACTGTCATCAGGAATGGGAGCTAATTAAACCCACATTATTTACTGTTCTAATTAGGACCACTGTTCAGTTCCATTTTCTGCCCTGAAAGTCACCAAACATAACTGTACCCTGCCTGTAACATCATATAAAATATAAAATTCTAATTCATAGAAAAATACAATTAGAAGTTTAATGCGTTCATCTGGACTTTTAGATGGGGTAAGTCCAGATCATTTAGGCAAATGTTTAAACTATACACAGCTGCAATTGGTTTTTCATTCTGTCACTCGATATATGAATTGGTCGAATGTGAAAAGTTGAAAAATATCATCATATATTTTTTAAACGAAAGTTGAGAGCTCCCTGCAATATTGTTTTAATTCCCACCACCCCATCTGTTCCATTTATAGTTAGAATCGGGTTTCTTTCCATAACTCTTCCATGTTCTCTTACAGAAAACATCTTGATTCTAAAATAATTAAAACGGGCACATTATAAAATGAAAACATCTGGTTTTTCTGATTGGATCCGTCAGATTTTTTTTTCCTCTTAAGAAAACAGAAAGCAAATGGCATCTCAGGGAGTCCAGAGTGCTTCCCTTCTCCTTTAGGGTGGTTGGGTTCTACATACCCCAATGGCATGTTCTGTCCCACTGACCCTGTCCTGCGTTCTTCTAAGCTACAAAGTAGCAACAATGTCCCTGATTTTACCCACTTCTCTCTTTTGATCTTCCTTTTCTAGAATTTCCATTTCTCTAAAGAAGCTGACAATGAGTCCAGTCCTTTTCTCTGGAAGAATGCTTCTAGACTTTTCCTCAAAGCCTCCAGTACCTGGCTAACACCCCAAATACCTTCAGCTCTCCCTTCCCATTCGTGACTGCGTTCAACCTCTGCACATAATTAAGGATGCAAATTTTAAATCTCAAAATGTTGTGTCTAGACTGTGGGATTATATCTAAAAAGAGCATAGAACATGTATTACCCCATGACCCATATTCCCATGTGTATGTTTATGTGTGTGTGTGCATGCACCTGTGTACAGTGTGTGTATATACAGATGTGGAAACCAGAGAATAACCTTGGGTGTCATTTCTCAAGAGCAGTCCGCTTTGATTTTTGATTCTGATACAGGGTTTCACATTGTCAACCAGCCCAAGAGATCTGTCTCAGCCTCCCCAGTGCTGGGATTACGAACAAGTACTATGGAGCCTGGTTTTTCTATGTGGTTTTTGGGAACTGAACTAAGCTATTTCTTTAACCCAATGCCAAATTTCTTTTGATAAAGTTTCCCTCCCTTTCTCTCTCCCTTCTCTCCTCCTCCCTCTCTCCCTTTCTTATTATTTCAGACACACCATTTATTGGAATTCCCTTTGGAGGCAGAATTACATCATGATTAAAACTGTTAAAATAAGCTTTTAGCTTGTATAAAACTCGTATTAAACAACGGTGGTCACCATCACTCACATACTACTTTAAAACACACACAGAGGGTAAATCATATAGCATTTCCATGTACTTGCTGAGTGGGTCACAGGTGTCAGCAATTGTTGTTCCTAAAATTAACATCTTCAAAATTATGTCAGCTCTCCAGTTGATGCTTATGCAAGACTCAACATTAATCACTAAATGAATCTCCTCTTGCTTTGAGCTGGGGAAATCAGCCTGCTGAGGTCTGTTTAGACCCTGATCCCAACACCCATCTGTAAGCCATGCTCCTTGACTTTGTAGCTTCCATATGTCCCCAAAGTCACTGATAAGCATTGGGAAGACATAGCTTCCCAGTCTGACAGAATTCCATTAATGTCTATAGCTGCCTTTTTACAACAGTAAGCAGACCATGATGCCAAGTGTGTAGTCCAGTGATCATACAGAAGATCTGTGAATATAGCTTAATGTTACCACAAAAATAAGAAATAGTATCAACTGCCACTGTCAAATATCAGGATGCGGAAGAGGGTTGTGGAGCATGGTGGGACAGCTATTCATGGAAACAGGTAGAGCTTTACTGGGCTGGGTGGTGGCCACCGGATTCCTATGAGAAGAGATGTGTGGTGACCTCACTTTGAATATCCCAGTCCCTAAAACCCAGTAGCCACAGAGACAGGGTTTCATGATATCCTAGACCAGGCAACATTTGTTTACCAGTGGGCATTGCTTTTTCCAATTTCCCTTTCAGACATCTCTTTAAACTGTCTAACATGTACACTCCATGTGAACACTGCTTCATAAGGCAAGCTGTTTAATGAACCCAATCAAAGTTGGATTCATTCAACATCAAGTTTGTGCTCCTGTGGTATGACCTAGTCAAAGACCTGGAGAGTGGAGAGTATTTTCAAAGGCAGCCGCCATTTGTGCAGACAGTGCTGTGGGCCAGCCCTTGGCTTGGATTATGTCCTCACTAATTCCCACAGCCTCTCTGGGAGATATTCCCAGCACTATCTTTATGTGAGCAATATTTTAAGAACTATATGTGTCCAAGGAGACAGGGCCACAGTAGAACCCCTTTGTCATCCTTCCTGTCTAATCCTGTTTTCCTCTGTGTGCTTTCTCCACAGATGTTCCTCTTTCATTGTGACTGGGAATCCAGGGAAATTCAGGCACCACTCTGTCATCACTCACGGTTAGCATTCCCAGTGTTAGATCCACTTCATCTGCTGCTGTGAGCCACCGGATCACAACATTCTTTTGATATCTCAATGAAGCCTTTTATGCTATCAACCACCCCCACCCCAACTAATATTGCAAGTGGAGTGATATTTCTGTTTTTCAACAGTCTGCCTTTTAATCTTGGACATTTTGTGAGGATTGTGCATCCCTGGCTGGCATTTGTGGGCTCCCAGGCCATCTGCCGGTTCCCTTATCCAAACAGACACGGTCAGGATTCTACCCTAGGTGCCTGGAGAGGACAGGTATGGATGCAAGTGTTCAAGATGTTCTAAATGAGCAGGAAGGAAGAGAGGTCAGGGGGGACCCAGTGGGGTGCCATTAACCCTTAATTGTCAAGAAAAACAGATACATAAGCTACTTCTACAGCCTTGTTAGCAGAATGTAGAGAAGAGAGCCCTTTTCCATAGGATGGGATTGTCGTGTGGGAACCATATGTCCCTCTCATACTCTCCCATGGGACAGTTGGTTGCCCATGAGCCCTTACTTTGGCTTCTCCTTGTGTCTGAGCTGCTAATGAATTATAAACACTTCAATTCGCTGATGTTTTGCTGGTGACTGTTTTCTAGCACCATACAATGTGTGTATCTGTGTGCAATGAAACATTAAAAAAAAAAAGACACTAAAGGAAAACCTCTGAAAACACATCTTAAGAAACATTGTGAACTTTGTGTCATTTGCTTTAAGCTATCAAGCTTAATGATTGCTTAGGAAATCTTGTTTTCTAGCTTGGCAATATGCTGGATGAGAAACAAATCTCCCAAACATATTGTTTACTCATTACATAATTGGATTTGGCAAAAGCCCACACTATGGTAGGAGAGAATGTGTTCACAACTCATAAAGACTTGAGTTTCGCTTGCTCGTCTTAGATCCCCAGGCATAAATCAAATCATAAACTATTTCCCTGACAAGTTCTTAAATCTATGGCTTATACTGAATAGAGTTGTTCTACTGGTCTAGCTAAAACATTAGTAATTAAACACAGATTTCACATCTAAGGTCACTTATTGGAAATGCCATATTAACAGCTCCATATTAAAAACAACTGCAAATGAAATGAGTTCCAGTGGTGTAGTACTTCCCAGGCATCACATAAAGCTTCATTCCAATGTTCCCACAAAGGTTATTTGAGGAGATCTCAAAGCACTCAGATTTTGTTAACAGTAGATACATTCTTTCAGGTTAATACCACCTGAGAGTCTTGAGCAACAAAACTTTAAAATCATGAATGAGGCGGAAGCCATAAAAATGTCAGTCAAGCTGTCACACAGATCAACAATTCAATTCAGCCAGGTGGAATTAAACATTAATATATCTAAAGCCATGTGCCAGGTACCAGTGATAAATCCCCAGTACACCCATGCTCACCTCTGCTACTCCAGTCCATACTGCTAAAATTCCCTGGCTGTGCCTGTGGGATTTGGCCAGCTGTTTCCTAGCCAATCTCTGTCCCTGGTCATTTTTATGCCATAAGAGAACTTGACTCACACTAATACACTGGAGCACGGGTCACACTAATAAACATCTGCCTGACAGACACACCTCCCTCTGCAGCTTCACACCTTATAGTTCCTGTTCAAACCGAAACTCATACTCCAGACAGAGTTCTCATTATTTCCCCAATAGAATCATGATGGTCAAATCCTGTGGGGAGAGGGGAGATGTGTGTGTATGTGTATTGTTTATGTGTGTGCAGTGTGAGGGGGTGTGATATGTTATTGGTATGTGTGTGTTGTGTGGTAATGTTTGTGTGGCACATGGTGTGTATGTGATGTGCTATGTATATGTGGTATGTGTATGTATGTGTGGTGTGTGTGCAGTGTGTGTGTGGTGAGGGTGGTGTACATGAGTGTAGTATGGTGTGTGTGTGTAGGGTTGTGTGTGTGTTATGGTGTATGTGCTGTATATGGTATGTGTGTGATGTGTGTGGTATGTGTATGATGGATGGTATGTATGCTATGTATGTGATGTGTGTGTTGTGTGTATGATATGTGTGAGATGTATGTGGTATATGTGTTGTACGTATGGTGTATGATGTGTATGGTCTGTATATGTGGTGTGTGGTGTATATATGGTGTATAGTGTGTATGCTATGTGTGTGGTTTATATGGTATGTGTGTGATGTGTTGTGGTGTATGTATGGTGTGGTGTGTATGGTATCTATATATGGGGTGTGTATGTGTACTTATTCACATGAGTATGAGCCAATGTGTTTGATTAAGGACTCAAACAGATGTCCTCATGCCCAAATGGCAGATACTTTATTTATTGAGGCATCTTTTGGGCCCCTTGAGGGGTATTTTATTTTACATGCTTATGTGTTATATTATTTCTGAAGTATTAGCATCTACTTTGGTAGTACTAGTGATTGAGCATGGAAGGCAAAGCAAGTGCTCTGCCACTGAATAACACCCATAGCTCCTGAGGACCATTTCCTAAAGCATGTCCTTGAGTGGGCAGGGTACAAGGGAGCCACAAGACTTGAGAAGCAATTTGGGCTGGTGTGAGCTGGACTATAAACCCCATGGTCTTCATCTCCATCTTTCTGTATAAAGAGCTATGAGAGAGAGCGAGCAAAGGCTTTTGTTGAGAAAATGCAGCCAGAGACAGAGAGAACAGTCTCTATAATCCCTTGTGATGTCCCCTGCTGGCCAAGGAAAACTAGTGCAGATCACACAGATCATGCAGATCACATCCTGCAGGTGGGGAAGGGCGGTACGTGGATCTACAGGGCAAAGGAAAGTTTCTAGCATACTAGCATGCGCATCAGCTCACTGGAAATTCTCAGAACAGAGACATGACTTCTGCAGACTAGGTTTTGGAGAAATTCCTCTGGAAATCAAGGAACATGGAGGAGGATCCGAAAGTAGAGCCTCCATTGAACTACTGCATGTTCATCACATCCTCCAAAGAGGAGGGCACAGATGTGACGCCGGAAGGTACTGGGAACAACAGAATCAGCAATGGCAACTGACTATACCCAGGGGATAGGAGAGGCTAGCAGACCCCCAGGTATCTATCTGTGTTAAGTTGCACATGTCAACCTCATTCAAGCTTCATAACCATTCACAAGCCACCCTTGTGGTAGGATTCTAGTGCCCTTCTGTACAAGATGAAAGTGACTATGCCAATAATGAGGAGAGAGAGAGAGAGAGAGAGAGAGAGAGAGAGAGAGAGAGAGAGAGAGAGCACAAATGGTCAGCAGCTCTAATTTTCTTAATTATAATTGTACATTCTGCCAAAGATGATTGTGTGTGTACATTTGTGTCGAGGGGTAGCGTTCATATGTGTTCAGGTGCATGTGCGTATGAATGTATGTGGAGGTCAGAGGTCAACCTCAGGTGTCATTCTTGGAGGTACAGCCCACCCAGCTCTTTAGATACAGTGTCTCACTAACCTGAAAGTCAGCAAACAGGCTAAGCACTATTCTGACTGAGCCATCTCCTCAGCTCAAAAGAATTTTCACAAAAGAATTATTTGGCCAAGAATTAAACATATAAAGAGTTCAAGTAAAAATCCAACTTTGTGACTTCTGATGAAAATGAAAGGGAAAATGTAAAGGTTCACATTGCCACATGATAACGCTATCTGTACTGGCTGGTTTGTGTGTCAACTTGACACAAGCCAGAGTCATTGGAGGAAGAAGCCTCAGCTGAGGAAATGTCTTCTTGAGATCCAGCTATAAGGTATTTTCCCATTTAGTGATCAATGTGGGAAGGCCCAGTCAATGGTGGGTAGTGCAGTCCCCGGACTGCTGGTCCTGGGTTCTATAAAAAGGGCCAGCTGAGCAAGCCATGGGAAGCGAGCCAGTAAGCAGCACCTTCATGGCTTCTGCATCAGCTCCTGCCTCCCAGGATCCTGTCCTGAATTCCTTCAGTGATGGACAGCAATACTAAAGTGTAAGCCAAATAAACCCTTTCCTCCCCAACTGGCTCTTTGGTCCCGGTATTTCATTGAATAAAAATCCTATGACAATATCACCAAGTGAAACAACTGTGGCCACTCAATTATAATGGCAACACAGAATCTCTCCGGCCATTCAGTTTGTAGTAAAGCCATGGGCTACTAGCTCTCATGTAGTCAGGATGTCTACCGGAAAACAGCACACTGAAATGAGCAAGGCCAGACAACAAAGCGTGAGAAGAGCAAAGTGTGGACTTTGTGTTCACCACACGACCCAGCAATTCTCTTCTGCGAACGTGTCTGCCAAAACCATACACATGGACTCAGACAGCTGCATGCCATTTCTGTTGCCAAATTCTTTACAGTAGTCAGGAAGAAGCAAACCCTAAACCAAATGTCTACCAACTATAGAATTAGTAATATATGCATGTCTACGTGCACATACCTAATTCAATATAAAGAATTGAATTCTGACATGTGCCTCAGCATCGGTAAAATTGAAGTCATTATACAAAAGAGGTCAGACATAAAAGAAATGTGTCTGACTACTTATGAAGCACCCCGAGTCATTCCATCCACAGGCACACAGTTGAGGGGTGACTGCCAGGGCCTGAAGAGAGGAGAGAGTGGGGAGGGAGGCACTGTGTAATGAGTACAGCTTCAGCTCTGTAATATGAAAGCCAGCTCTGGACCCAGATGCTCCTTGCACAATAGAGTGAGTATAACTATGTCACTAAACTGAACACCTTAAGATGGTTAGAACACTAAGCCTTGCCATGTATGTTTTAACACGCAGGGAGACAGACAGAAAGATACAGGCAGATCATCGTTTTCGAATGTAGAAAGAAAAAGCCTCAGGAAATGGAAACTAACTTTTAAAAGTTGGTGATGAGATTCAATCAACCAGAAGATGGTTCAAAACTTTTTCAAAACAGGATTCTGAAAGTCAAGGAGAAGGAATGATGGTGAGCACTCATCACCTGGGGATGGAGCACTCATCACCTGGGGATGGAACATGGGTCACCTGGAGATGGAGCATTGATTACCTGGAGATGGATGGAGCATTGGTCACCTGGGGATGGAGCATTGGTCAACTGGGGATGGAGCATTGGTCACCTGGAGATGGAGCATTGGTCACCTGGGGATGGAGCATTGGTCACCTGGAGATGGAGCATTGGTCACCTGGGGATGGATGGAGCATTGGTCACCTGGGGATGGAGCCCTAAAAAGCTACAGAGCTGTGAGGACTGGAGCAGAGAACACAAGCTACATTAGATTAGCTGCTGCAGTGTGACCAATAAACATGGAAGGAGAAAGGGAAAAGCTGTGAAGACATCATGCAGAACTAACTAAGATTTAAACATCAGTTTTTAAGACATAAGAACTCCAGACTCCTAATGCTGTGTTGCCTTTTGTCATATATGTAGAGACCGTTGAGTCAATAAGTCATTCTGTTATGGTTACAAGTTTGCAGGTCCCTCAATTTCTCTGCATTTCTCCATTAAATTCACATAAAATAGGGCCAGAGAGATAGCTCAGTGGTCAAAAGCACTTGGCTGCTCTTCCAGAGGACCCGGAGTTGGTTCCCAGTATCTATATCAGGGGCTCAAAACCATCTGTAACTCTAGCTCTGGGCAGTCCATAGCCCTCTTGCAGTCCCTGTAGATACCTGCACCTGACTGTACATATCCACACACGGGAACATACATATGCACACTATTATTTTATAATTCACATAAAATTAAATACTCTTCACTTAAAGTGGCACTTATAGTATGACAGATTTTTATGGCACTGTGCCTGTGTACTTATCCTGTTCAAAAATTCTATCTATGAACATACATGAGAATGTTTAGAATGTTGCCATATAAATTCTGGTTATTTCTAGAGCTGGATGATGGGTGGGTTTGTGGTTTTCACTGTAGCCTTTCTGAGCTGCTGGATTTATTAACTAACAAGTATGACACTTTCAAGCTTATTATTCTAATATATAAATCACCCCAACTTGGTATGAGAAATTGCCCCATGGTACCTTCAACATCTCAGGCAATGCAAGGCCTCTCTGGCAAACATTGGTCAAGAATTTGGCCCTGGCAGCCAGTGCCCTCAAGAGCATTTACAGAAACTGCCTTAAGACATACCAAACCTGGTTATACAAGGTCTTTAGCCAGATGTTGCAGATTGTTCATTTCCAACCCCATGTGCATCCACGATTTTCTAGAATGTTACTTCTCAGCTGGACATTTCGGGCCCTGTGGAGCATTAGGAATGTCTGGAGACATTTTGGAGTTTTGTGATGGGACAAGGGAGATTAGTACTAGAGTGTGAGCATGTTCCAGCTCCCAGGGCAGCCTGGGCAGCTAAGAATGATCTCATCTAAAGAGAGACCTCATCAGAAAATCATTCTAAAAGGATGCTGCTCATATGACTAATTCTCTTCGCTCTCATAATAATTTATAACAATTAATGTGAAAACAGTTATTTTCTAACTGGATATAACAACACATCATGAGTCTTATCAGCACTCAAACGGATTTTGTCTTCACTCTGCTCATCACCACAGATGAAAAGAGGATCCCTTCAGAAATCCGACACCTTCTTCTATCATCAGGCAGACTCTTTAGAATGCTCTCTGTGCACCCTTGCCCATTAACAACCACAGAACAGCTCCATGAAGCTCTAATCCCAACAGACCTCAAACCACATTCAAGCCACTCATATTTGACAATCCACAGTGGGCTTTTCTTTCTAAAGAGCGGGGGAAATGCAGGCATAGTCTTTCAAGTTTCATGATACCAAGATTTTTAAAAAGCTTCTTTTTAGACTTTTTGTTATGATTTATTTTCATTCATGGTTAGCCATTTTCACATAGAAAAACACAGGATTTGTGCCAACGACTCATCAAGAATATTACCCAGACCACATGCAAGGGACATCGGCTTTAAACAAATTCCCTCAAGAAATCTTATTTGACAGTTAGTAAAGTGAGTCATGAAAGAAGCCAGCATGCTGTTTCCATCCCTGGCTCCTCTTTGCAGATGCTGGGCCACTGCTGGGTGGAGTGTTTCCCTAGGTGAAGAGAGAAAGCTGGCACAGTGAATTCTACATACCTGAGGCCAGAGTACAAAGACTGGAAGAGGAAACAGCAAAGCCCAGAGCCTTAACAAAAACGGTCCATGAGTCCCAGGCTAGAGAACAACCTTTGTAGACCGCCAGGTGGAGAGTTCAGAACTATCAAGGCTTCTGCCATCATCTTTTGAGTTAAGCAAAGTTAAAGTTCACTTTCCTCTTCAATGACACTCCCCAGGTCCTAGTAAGTCACTGCCCTCAAAAATCTGGTTAAATAATTGAAAGGCACCAAGTACTAAGGAAAGGGGGAAGGAACCATCTGTAGTCTGGGCACTCAGCACTCAGGGCGAGAGATACATGAGTCTTGATGAGTCAGACCACAGCAGACATAATCACAGAGTGGATGACCACACAGTGTACACTGGAGAGCAAGGAGAAAACGTTTGTATAAGCATCCATGGATTGGTTATAGTCATCCGAGAGGGTGGTGACTAGACATGGTGTCTTCCTGGTTTCATTTTTATCTGTATTCATCATTGGACCTTGAGTTTACAGTAGCCATATGTGAAGTATTTGTTATGCTTTGTGGGCAATGGCCACTGTCTTAGGCAATGCAAATCTAGAAATGTCTGTGATTGAAAAAGTTTCATGAGCACCATGGCCTAAGTCATTGTCAGGAAAATGGTAAGAAAATTGAAAGCAAAGTCAAGAAAAGAGAGTTTAGATGTATGCACATGTGCATGTTTATATAAGCACAAAACATAGGGATTGTAATACACCTGTATATTAAATTGATGATTCTCAATTATACTTTTAGTAAACTTTGAAAATACCCAGTGTGGAATTTTTTTAAAAGGAACAGCAAAAATTTCAAAGCCAACAGTGAATAAATTCAAACAAAATTGTTCTACATACAACAAAGTATCAAAAAATAAAAAAAAAAGATGAGGCTAGGTTTAGAAATGAACATATTAAACAAAGGATTAAAAATTAAGGAAATTAGAAGAAACATAAATACAACAGGACACAGGCTCTTTGGGGAATGTTTATAGCATTGTGTTCTGTGGCATTGGCTTCATTCTCTACGATGTAATTCTGCTCTGCCTTGCTTCTGATGAAGTCTAAACCTTTTTTATTACATCATTTGTTTACAATCTCTCCTTCATTTTATTTATTTACTGGGACATATGATTTGTCCATCTTTATGGGGTACATTATGGTAATCCAATACATGTGTACAATGTATAAGAAGGAAATCAAGGTTATAAATATTTCCATCCCTCCAATAATTAATCATTTTTATAGGTTAGGAATACTGCACTTTTCTGGTCATTTTGAAAAATCTCATCTCCCTCATTGTTTTAGACACTTAGTGTTTTCTTTGATTTCATTGGTAGTTGAAACAAATGCTAATTAGAATGCACATACTTCCAGCCCCTTCAAAACTTCATCTCCTTGACTACGTATTTTTTTAATAGAATGCAGACTATTTTCACATTACTCTTGTTATTATTAATGAGTTTTACTCCCTAGAGAAAGAGAAATCTATTCTAGGCTTTTATTTGTCGCCCAGATGTTGAAAATTCTTACTGAAAGGCTGGATTCTTACTCCTCACCTGGGCGCCCTCAGCAATTCTTTATACTTGGGATTAGTGATTAATCAGGAATGCATATTGAATCAAAATGGAAAGTCATCTGCCAAAGACAAGATCACCTTTGCAGTTTCTCTTCATGTGTGTTAGCGCTGTTGCTGGACGCATGAGGTTTCTGCATGTTCCTTCTGCTGACAGGGTCTCCATGCCCTGTGTATTCAGTTTCCCCAACAGCCATTCAACCCTCTTGGAAAAAAACCCAAGCACACTGGCAGACATCTACGGCAGAGGAAAGTACAAACATCCACGAGAGTGTGTGTGATGCCTGGCCCATGCTCCTGATTTATCTAGACCACAGGCTTCCAATTTTTCTAATTCACATTGGCCAGCAATGCTCCAAACAGAACTGTGTCCATCTCTGTCATGGAGACTTCATTTCAAGACCACTATGTGTCTGGCCTTGCCTCTAACCTGTATGTGGCTCCAACATGGCTTATGTTTGTGCTTTTTTTTTCCGTTTGCCATAAAATAATTACCAAATTTTTAGAAGCCTTGAAATTTCACAGAATGCTACAATCCAAGGTCATCTAGTTAACACTAAGTTTCCGTCCTGAAATTCTCAGCTCCGTTGTTGCTTCCCCCAGAGAAACCTCATCTCAATTAGAGGGAAAAGCATGTGACCATCCGGTTCACATCTTTCTCACTGACTCCTTGCAAGCTTCATGAGATTTGGCTTTTATCTGGCTTCACTTGCTAAGACATTTCCAGCAATTAACGTCATGTTGGACATGAGAAGCATCTGGTGAAAACATTTACAAAATGAAGCTGTGTGAACAAACACAAGTATACAGTTAGTGCTTCCATAATAAGAGGACTTGGGGAAAGTCATCTTCTGGTCAATGAGACAGGATTTAAAACTTCTCTGATACGGAAAATTTCCTCTATGAATAATTTTTAGTTTGTTAATAGGTCTTTAATTGAAATAGGATCACGTCATTCTCCTTCCTCCCTTTCTCCAGCCATCCTACTACTGACCCTGGAGCCCTTCTCAGGCCTCTCTTAAGGTAATGGCCTCTTTTTCTATGTCTATCATTGTTACTCAGATACATACACACACACACACACACACACACATAATGCAGGCAGCATGTATAAATTCAACTTGTTGATTATGTTTTTGTTGATGTGTGTGTATATTCAACAAGTACATCTACATCACAGCTCCTATGTCTCAAGACGGGGAATATCAAGGAAGTGGAGGCAGAAAGATTATAAGGTAAGAATCAGAACACCAGGTTCTACCGTGAAACAGTTTCTCCTAGAAACAGCCGCATCCGGTGCTGTGTCTAAAGCCACGCCCTCCTGTGCTGTGTGGTCAAGCCCCATTTAAAGCAGGATTGCCTTTGTTTCTCTTGGGAGCGCCCCTTCTTCCTTTCTCCTTTCTTCTTCCTCTCTCTCCCCTTCCACTGTCTCTGCTATCATAACTTCTGTTATCATAACCTTATCTGTCAATCAGAACCATACCCATCTGACAATAAAGATCTTTTCCACATAGAAACAGCCCTAAGTGTCTCCTGCTATTCGCCGATGCCTTCTGCGGCATTCCCATGGGCATCCATAGAAATCCTCCGTCAGATAACTGGGTAAATTCGAACCATACCAAATCAGCACAGAATCCTAACATACAGAACAATGGCAATATCGAGAGACATAATGTGGAAGGGGGAATTTTCTCCTGGTCCCAACCCTAGACAAAGAAATAAAGGCAACTAATGACTGCTGGGAGGGTCGTCAAACATAGAGCCATCAGCCCTGAAATAGTAAACAAATCACTGTCAAACAGAATCCGACCAGCGTTCTGAGCAGTCAGCTTATCTCCCTTATTTTATTCCAGGTTTTGTTTATGGTCCCATGTTATCTTTTCATTATGGGCTTGACACCATCCTATGGCACAGAATTCATGTAAGAGGAAACGTGTCCCTCTCCAGTCTTCCTGGCCCTACACTGGCTCATCTCTTTATTGCCAGCGTTAATCCTCTTTTCATTACTATTTAAGCAGAAGCTTACGTGAAGACATTCCAACTCTGAGCAATACGGAAAGCTAATGCTGTCTTCCTTGTAGCTGGGTTGAGTTACCGGATATGTTGTAATTGATTAAGAAACAAAACCCTCAGGCTTGTAATAGCTGATACATGATTCTGGTTCAGCTTGAATCCATAATCCACTGGCTACAAACTTTATGTGGAAATATGGGGATTTGGAAGGCCATGAGATGGGGGGGAGTCAATTAACGTACAAACATCCAAACCAAAGTTTCCAGAAGTCTGGTTTTTACACTAAACGAGCCTTCAACATCTTTTCTGAGAACACAATTTAAGGAATGCAAATGAGAAGACAACTTTAACATAAAATCACAAATTGTTAGAACTGGATAGTGGCTTTTAGTTAATCATTTTTACAGATGGGAAACCAGATCCAAGAAGAACGTAGATGGGTTGAATGGGACCTTCCTCATTTCAACTTGCAATCCAGGGCTCTATCAACCACAGTCTCTCTCTCTCTCTCTCTCTCTCTCTCTCTCTCTCTCTCTCTCTCTCCTTCCTCCTGCCCTCCCTCTGTCCTTCATCCTTCTTTTTTTCCTCTAGCACTGGAGTGAACCAAGGGTAAGACTTCATCACTGGACTACACCTCTAGTCCACCTTTGATTTTCAGGCAGAGTTACCTAGGCTGGCCTTGAACTCACCTGTAGCCAGAGCTCAAGCCTCAGACCTATGATCTTTCTGCTTTAGCCTCCAGAGGAGCTGGGTTAACAGGCCTGGCTGCAACACTGACTTTCATTAGTCTACACGAGTCTCCTCCCCTTAAACTTCCTGTACTTCCTGTTCTCCTACAGGTCAAAGCCAGCTGCTTCCCCTCAGAACACAATCCAAACCCATCACATCCACAAGATGCTCAAACTACTTCATCCTGATGCCCAGGCTGAAGGTCAAAGGCCTTTACTTGGCAGTTGAGACCCTCTACCTTCTGCTTCCTACCAATTTCTACATTACCCTTGCTTACGTACAGACACCAGAGCCACTGCATCTCAGCTGTTCCACCCCTTGATTCCCATCATGATAGCTGTAATTGCATCTGCTCATCTCATTCTCCATACAGCACAACTTGGAAATGCCTTCAGGAGCATCCTTGTTGACTTGGCTACAAAAGTGAATTACCAAACAGCCTTCAAATGTCTGCCATTTGCTGGAAATAAATCAGTTGGTGCTAGAGGCATTTCTCTTAGAGTCACACTCTAAGATTCAATGCTCCTCCAGAAAGGGTCATTTCACCTACCACCAAGAAACAGTGAAATACACAGTGACTGACTCTTTTCTTATACTGAAGCTACAGTCAGTAACAACTCCATGTGGAGCTATAAGGACCCAGCAATACCATTCTAGGTAAGGGCAACTCTACTGGCCATTTGCTTAAATATTTTTGTAGATGAGACGAGTCTGTCTGCATAGGCTCAACTTCTCTCTCTGTTCACTCAGCTTCCTTCCTATCTCTCTATTAACATTCATTTCAGAGAAACACTAGCATTTGCATCAAAATTTGTTAGTATCATTCTAGAAAAAAAAAAAAACCCAACATGCAATACTTTCTACGCAAGAGAACTGTTTTCATTGTCTTTCAGAGTCTTTGCTCCAGGCCACTCTTCTTTAAAAGGTCTATATCACATATAGATCATTTCCTTTACATTCTATTAGCATGAACCACCCAGTCATATCAGTTACTAAATTACCTAAAATTAGCATCACCTAATACGTCTCATACTCCTGATAATATCGACAGCAATCAATGTAGAAAACAACCATGACTCAATTATCTGTGTCAACTCACGGTCTTTCCCCACCTAGTTTAAGAATTGTCCCCTAAGCATAGAGCACTCTACTCTCAAAGGTTCCATACAGCAGACATTAGATCAATAATCAGGAGATCAGGACACATTTGGCGTGTTATCACCTTAGGATGAAGGATGTTTACTTCTGTGTTCTCAGACATAGTAGAGGAAGCAAAGAGAACACAGGAAATGGAAGAAAGGTTTTGTTTAAGGGGAATGGCATGGGAGGGGTGCTGCACAAGGTCTTTCTTCCATGCCAACAGATTCCAGAACGTGCCAAACAGACACTTGCTGAGAGCCTCACTGGGGCCAGGAAGCCTGGACGTGCCAGATCTGCTGATGGCTCCACCCGAGCTGCCTTCATCCACCTAGGAGAACACATGTTCTGAAATAAGAGCCCTGTCATCTTCCTCACATCACCAAGGAACCGACTGCTTTTGCTTCTTCCTTACAGTCAGCAGTGAATGTCTGGGTTTACCTTAAAGCAAAAACAGGGTCACAGCAACTTTTACTATAAAAAGTAAACAAGAATACACCATGAACCATTAGACCAAGTTTTAAATTTCATGCCATGTGAACATGCTGTGAAGGAGAATGAGAAGTCTCCTTAGGCTCAGGGAAAGAGCTTAAAAGTTAACCTTGGAGGATGTCCCTCCCCCTGGGTCATTTCTGAGAAGGCAAGAAGCATAGCATCCTGCCGCCTCCAGCATCCATGGACCCAGCCAGGTACCTGAAGGAAACTGAATAAATGGGAAATGGAAAAACTTACCGAAGCTGTTTCTCTGCCAGGAAGCAAATAGTCAGTTGCAGGAATACTATGGCTACCTGGTGATGCCAAATAATGAGATGCTATCTTGGTGTTCTTTTGGAGAAAGGAAGCAGGAACCGTAGGAAGAGCACCAGAGGGAAATCAGAAAGAAGAGGGTTCAGAGGACCAGGAAAGCAAAAAGGTCAGGAATAACCCAAGTTGGCTGTCACCTGAGGGGTTTTCAGAGGCTTCCTGATATAGCTTCTCACCAAAGCACCCACACGGTATCCTGTAGGCAGCTTCCTCCTCCACCTAACCACTCTTATCTTTGCTAGCATCACCATTTTATTGGTGTGCACATGAAGGAGGCTAGAAGATGGTTTAGTCCATTGATTTCCTCCCAGAACAATCTACAGCAAACCTTGGTCTTACATCATTGAAGCTTATTCCATAAGGAGGGAAACCTCATATTCTACTGTACTTTAAAAAGAATTAGAACTTTTTTCAAACCTAAAATGTTATATTTTCACATGACACTAACTTCATCATGGCACTGCCATCATTAATATCATCCACATGACCCAAAGTCTTCAAAGACGACCAGGGTTTGCAGCTTACGAGTCAGGAACATGAGCAATAGGTCTTGGCTCCTCTACAAACTCCTGAAGAGCTGGTGACTTGGGCCTTAAGGTGATTCATCTCCATCTGAAATTCTTCATGGGTAAGGCAGACACAGCACTGAATTTGTGGTAGACACCAGTGACTGACCCCTCCTTCTTTTAATAACCGAATCATCAAGAAATTCAGTATGCAATCGGGTTCTTGCTTTCCCAACCTTCCTTGCAATTGAGTGGCCTAAGGTTTAAAGGTTCTCAGTGGCTAAGAAGGGAGCATCTGCACTGACTGCTTCTGGGCAAATAGTACATCCCTCAAATTCCACTTGTGTCTGTTCATACACACAGGTATATGAGAGTATCCATGTGCAAAAGCCAAAGCTCAATCTTGGGTGCTGTCCCTCAGGTACCAACCACCTCACCATGCTCACTGGAAAAGTAGGTGGAACCTCTCTACTGTTCAACAGTACCATCACTGCCTGCCTTGAGGGTCTCTCCAGAACAAGTCCAGGTATTTCTCATTCTTAAATGCCAGGACAGCAGTAACATTTTTTCAAGGCTCCCTCTTGCACAAGCTGGTATCAGGCCCAAGATTGTCAGCATGCCTCAGAGATGGGAGAATGGGTAAAGTGTAAATGGATTCTGAAAAGATATTTTAATTTCCTTGTGCACCTCCAGCTCTATCAAGAAGCCACATAACTTTCCAAGGACACCAGGGTTTCTCTAGAAGTAATGAGAACCTTCCTGCAAAGACAAAAGGCAATACCTTGAAATGCCTGAGGTGTGTGGTAGGAATGTTCTCTGTGTACTGTGAATAAAGAACTGTTTTGGCCTGTGTAGAGCACCATGGAAGTGGGTTGAGAATCAGAACACAAGCAGGTAGGAAGAAGGGTGGAGTTGCCCAGTCGCCATCTGTCCCCGAAGAAGCAGCATGTAAGAGAAACAGGTGAGCCACGGGTAGTGGCCACGTGGTGGGAAGATTAATGGAAATGGGTTGAATTAAGATGAAAGAGCTAGCTAGTAATGTGCTTAAGATATGGGCCAAACAGTGTTAAAGTATATAAGCGTGTGATTTCATTTCTTTAGGGGGACAAAAGCCGTGGGCGCGAGAACCAGGGTCCAAACCGCCAGCGCCGCACGCACGTCAGGCACAAACCTCCGGACCCAAAACGGTCCCGGGGGGGGGGGGGACATACTACAACAGAGGTGGTTCTGTTTCTTTACTACTATAGCATGCAAAACAGTGTTCCTCCAAATCTGTAAGACTTGAAATAGTTGTCTTTTATCATAGAAGCTCTTGATATTGGTTAATTCTGGTAAGCAGACCCAAGGAGGAATTAAGAACTTGAACTTGATGTCATCATTTTCTGAAAGGAAACCAGATTGCACATTCTAAATTTCCCTGTGGTAGTGATCCAGAAGAAGAGCCATCCAGATGCTATACTAGACACTGGAACTCTGGCCCTTTCCACTTGCAGAGAAGGAAACAGTAAAAATTCCTCCACCATTCCCAAGTTAACAGTGACCTCTGGGGTCAATCTGGACACAAGGTCCTCTAGGATCTGAGAAGGTGGTTCATCTCTTCAGCTCTAGCAATGATTTCTGCTTGGACACCTGAGTTTCTTCTAAAGCCTGTACTATCCACATCCACATCTAACTAAGCAGGAGGCTAGGGTTCCCTGTCCACATGTACCAGGCAAAAGGTTAGAATTCACTGTCCACATCTACCAGGCAGGAGGTTAAAATTCGCTGTCCACATTTATTTACCAGGAAGAAGTCTAGAGGATCACCCCCTCTCAGAAGTGGTTGCACCCTCCTGAGCTAGTGGTAAAAGTGAGCAGAGGGTCCCACCAGGCACAGGTGTAGTATGGGATAGAATACTGATCACGGCTTGGTGAGGGAACTCCTACATGCATAGTTACAGACATCAAGATCCTAGACATGCAGTCCTGGCTGGGAGCCTGACTCTCCCTGGTTCTGCCAATAGCAAGTCTGGGACAGAATAAGGATGATTTCTTTTTAATTAACCCAATGTTATTTTAGGTCACAAATTCTTTACCAGTGTCATTAACTATGGAATAATGTCTACAAGTCTAAATGAGTGTAATAGGCAAATCAATAAAATCCTTACAATTGCCCTATTCACTCAGATGCCAAATACTCAAGGGAGAACTATTTTTCTCTTTTTGCAATTGGAAAAAAAGTAGTACTGATGAGTTTTCCCTTTGAAAGAACTCACACAGATGCATCTTAAACTATTGTGATAAAAATTACTGTCTGGATTTAGGGCTGTTATGAATTCATAGTCTATACTTTACAGTGAAAATGTTTGAAGCTGTCAAGAATCAGCATAAAACATGTGCAGACCAATAACAGCTTTGATGCAAAACCCTTCCCTTCACTTTATGTTCGGGAGCTCACCACACTGCGTCCAATAAGAGCACCAACCTTTAATTAAACGTCCGCAAGTGATGTCTATTTCTCACATACCATTCCAGATGTCTACCCAGTGGGGAAGGGGTTCCAGGACCACTTTGTGGTTGATATCCATGTTACTTTCTACTTTACTGGGAACTAAGCCAAACAAATGAACTAAAGCATTCAAAATAGATATCAAAATTAATAACTTGTATTCATATGAAATTCAGGGTCATGTGCCTTATTTTATGAAGTATGAGCGCTGTCAACAAACTGGAGAAGGCTCTAAAATAAAGTCATCTCCTTGTAAATTTAATAAACGCTAGTTCCTGCAGACAGGAAGACCGCTTCCATCCCACAAGGCTTAGCTAGTGTGGTGCAATCACTTGAGAACGCTGCCCTCCCATGAAGTACATTAGAGAGGGAGCTGATTTCCAAACCTCTGGACCTGCAAACTTTCTCTGGGCATTTAAATGATGTTAAATTCCATCCGTGTAATGTGCACAGCCACAAAAATGCCCAAGAACAATTAGTCCCAGAATTCCAGTCACTCTTGAAGACTGTGACTCACCGTCTCCTCTCGGCAGGCTCAGTACCTAAATTGTAGACACCCATGACTAAGTCTCACCCCATAGAGAGAGAGAGCTTCACTCTCTATGTCTGTGGACTTCATCAGCACCTCTATATCAGCATCAAATGGCACCATATTGAGGTTCCTTGGTCCATTGTCTCCCTGGCTGAGCTGTGAATAGTTTGAAAGCTGAAACTGTCTGGTTACTCCCTTTACCCTTGAGGGTTGGTATGTGGTAGGCGCTTGACTTGTCTTGACTGAATGAATGATTCTGTTCATTTTTTGCTTAGGACACTGGAGAAGATATTTTATATTACATTTCCCATCACATTCTTGTGATTACACCCAGACGGCAAATTTAATAAAGCACAGAATATGAAAATGATGTGGTAGATTGTAATAAATGTGTCTCAGAAATTCCTCAAAAGTGTGTCTCCCCAATACAGGGCAGTACTGTGTTCTTTCCAGTGGTCACAATTCACCCACTCCATTTTGGCAGAGTCTGTGAACCATATGTCATTAGGACAATATCCATGACCCGTGCTTGCCTTAGTCTGACAGGAATCAGAGAGAAATTCTGACCTAAGAAAGAAACCTTCCTTCTAAGGCAAAGAAAGTACAAAGTACAAAGGTGTACATGTGAGATGTTCTTATGAAAATTCAATGCCATCTAAGAAGGAAGGAGAGGGCTGATCTAGCAAAACAAAGAAAATTTCATCAACTCTATTTCCATGAAATGTCAAGGGACCACAATTAATGGTTTTGTGAGACATTGACATGGCTAATACAGGCAAACATGGTTCATGTGGCTTCTGGCACAGCTGTAGAAAACATCGTATAATCCCAATTCATTAATAAATGTGACAGCGGAATCCTGGCATAAATTATGAGCCCTCATTATTCAAACAGAACATAATTTTCCTAGGAAAATTAAAATTCTAAAGAGTCATAAATAGCCACCCTGATTTGTTGCCTCAACCATCAGCTTTACAAATGCCTGTTGATCTGACTGAGGAAAAGCCCTGTTAAAGAGAAAACAGAGATGACTCATCCATCTGACATTATTAAGGAGAGTCATATTTTCCAGGTGATGAAGGGTGCCATTCAGAACACATTTTTAGTTTAATTCCTTTTTAAAAAGAAGCCCCATATATCAGCCTTTTGAGAAGAAAGTCTGACAAGGATTCGGGAAGCCTTCAGTGTCCAAGACTGTGAACACCAGTTTCTATAAAAGCACCTGGTCAGTGGTTCTCTCTCTCTCTCTCTCTCTCTCTCTCTCTCTCTCTCTCTCTCTCTCTCTCCACAAAAGTTACATATATTTAAGATGTACAACGTAAGGCTTTGACATGCACACATATACCATGAAATAATGACTACAATCCTGCTAATGAATATTCCCATCTCTGCACACAGTCACTTGTTGGCTGGCAGGCAGACACAGTAGGAAAAAGCCTCTCTCACAGCGACCTTTCAACCCCCTCCCCTCCAGTATTACAGACTAACCTGATATGCTCACCACTGGACCGCTGGCCTTTATGTCCCATGCCACTGCAACTGTGTATGCTTTAACTAGTGTCTTTCCCATCCCCGTGGCCTGGTGACTCTCTCCCTAGGTCACCCTGCACTCTTTAGATGCCAAATGTAAGGGAATTTATGCTGTGAATTTACTGGTTTTGTTTTGGTCTCTGGCTTACTTCAGATGGGACAGTGCCCTCAAGTTATGTCCGTATGTTTTACAAATGACCAAACTTCCTTTTTTTAAGGCTGAATAGAACTCTACTGTCTGTGATCCTGTTGTTTTTCTGGTCTGTTCCTTCATCAGTAGACATATGTTATCTTTATATCTTGCCTATTACAAGCAGTGCTTCAATGAACAAGGGACACAAGAGTTTCTAGATTATATGGTAGCTCTGATTATAAAATTCTCAAGAGACTCAATATCATGACCATGATGGCTGTATGCATACACTCCTATCAATATTGCACTCAGATTCTCTTTTCTCTTTGTGTTTATTATTCCATGACATCTCTATAATAGGTACCCTAACAGGTATAGCAAGGCTTGCCATGATTTTATTAATATTTTCCCAGTGGCTAGTAATTTAATTATTTCTATATACCTATTGGCCATTTGCATGCCTTCTTCTGAGAAATTTCTTTTCCCCAGTTATTAAAATCTGTTTAGTTGGAGATGTCTCACTCCCTGATTTCCTATTGTCTTGGCAAGCCTACACTAGCCAAAACAGGATGAACACTGGCATGAAAACAGATATGTAAAACCAGCCCCCAAATAAACCCAAATAGTCAATTAATTCTTGACAAAGGCACAAAGGGGTGAGCAGGAGAAACTAGGTAGCCAAACACAAAGAGATGAAATTGAAATCTTAGGCCATACACCAAAGTCAACTCAAAAACTATAAAGACTTAAATAAAAGACGTTAGACCACCAAAAACACTTATAAGAAAATGTAAGAAAAACTCATTGATAGAGATGTTTCAAATATTATTCTAAATAGCATGCAAAGCAGGCAGGTTACATTAAACTGGAAAGCTTCTGCCCAGCAACAGAAACAGTCAATGGACTGAAAAGGTAAAACAGATGCAAGAGAACATTTGTGAGCCACATACAGGGTAAGGAGTGGATGGCCAGGATGAGCAAAGAAGTGACAAGGCTCACACCAAAAACCAATCTGCTGTGATTCTAAACACTCTCAAACAGCTAAGCTTTTGGCTCCCTGGGGGTTCCTTGCTGTAAAATGTGCTTGTCTGCTTTGACCCAGGTCTCTGTTCTACCTTCTCCCTCCCTCAGCCCTGTTCTCTACCCCTTTGCACACAGAAGGGTGTGGCCAGACTCTGAAGAGAAGCGTCCAAACTCAGCCGTTCTTGGTTCAGCATCCCAGGCCTTGAACATGGTTTCAGATCCATTCCTTTATTCATTATTCTATTATGCTCTGCTTGCAGAATCCACTGGCTCAGTCCACCCTAGCATCCAGTGCCTCCAGTCTTGGTCACTAGCAGGAATGGAACTGTTAATATACTCACTGCCCTTCCAGAGGGACCAAGTCCAGTTCCCATCACCCATGATGAGTAGCTCACAGACAACTGATGGGTCCAGCTTCAGAAAGTGTGAAGCCATTCTCCCTTGGGCATCTGGACTTGAATGGCAGACACTCACACAGGCATACACAAACACATAAATTAAAAAAAAAATCTTTGAGAAAAACTAAAAGCCTTGTCCACTTGCACTTTCTCCGGGAAATTGGTTCTGGTGGGTGATCCTTCATATTGTTCTGTAGATTGTCAAAGGCATCTGACTTATGAAATCATTTTACACATTACTCAGCTCTGCTAGAAAAATCTCAGGGCCTGTGTATAAGATGACATTTCATGTAACTATCTATTTAGGGACCAGTCTGTCCCTTGAGGCAGAAAAACACAGCTTCTGACAATCTTTTTAAGTTGAGGTCTATAAAGATAGGGAATTTATTCTTCAGTAGATTTTTTACTTTTGGCTGGTTAGTTTTGTTTTATTTGCTTCAGAGTTTTACTACAGGACAACCCAGAGTTGTTCTGGAACTCACTACATAGATCAGTCTAGCCTTGAACTCATGGAGATCTGCTTACCTCTGCCTCTCAAGTGCTGGAATTAAAGGCACCATTATGTAGCTTTCCAATGGAATTCTTAATGGTAAGTTTTTAATCTCAGTATACTGTGACTTATCTGAATGGTAACAGTGTGTGAATTACTTACACTCTTTTCTTATTAACTTACTAACCTATCATTTCCATGACAAATACCTGAAAGAAACAATTAAAAGGCAGACATATTTATTTTATCTCATTATTGACGAGGATCTCATCTGTGGACAGCTGGCTCCTTTGCTTTGAGGCTTATGGTAGTTAGAAGCATCACGGCAGCAGGACATGACAGAAGAAACCTGCTCACCTCACAGCGACCAGGAAGCAGGGAGAAGCAACAGAAAGTAGCAGGCAAATACATCTTTCACAGGCACATCGTCAATGGCACACTTTCTCCAACTAGGACTCATCTTCCAAGTCCCATCACTTGCCAATCGTCTATCTAAATATTTAACCTGTCTATTAGGTATGTGGCCTCAGGACTCAATGGTCTCTGGCAATGCCTGCAGAGACACACATGAGGGGAGGCACATGTTACTCATTTCCTGGGTGTGCCCAATCCAGTTAGGTTGGCAATCATGATTAACCATCACATATAGCTCCTTATATACTGTGATGTACCATGTTATCTTTGATTTTGTGTTGAGGGCTCAGCACACGACTGTATTTTGTTTTTAATGCCATCATTCAGGAACTGAGATGCAAGTTCATATGCTGAGCTGCATGGAAAAAGAACATTTCTAGGTTGTTGTATTCATGTTGTATCCAGCTGAAAACCTTTACACAATCTTTAATTATGAAAGCAGTCTATTAAATGATTTAATATCAGCAATCCTAAGTAAGAAAGTCGATCATTATCTCAAACCAATTATTACGACTTCCTGTTTTTATTACTAAATAGATATTAACTTTCATCTTACAGTACAGTTTTAACCAAAGATAAAGGAGGAATAGGTATATATGGGTCTCTGTAGAAACCAAGCACACAGCTTTCTCCCAAGACTGAACTCTGGAAATTTATCTTCTCTGAAGTGCAGGTCAGTGCAGGAAGAAAGAACTACCACTACCACAGAAATGCAGAGTGTCTCTACAGAGCAAAAACAAAACACAAGCTCTGCCACCTCTTAGTGAAATTCTGATGCAGGATGTCTTTGTGTATGCTGTGAATACCATTGGATAATACAGGAATTGTTTTGGCCTATGGCAGAGCAGCTTAGAAGCAGGCAGGAAATCCAAGCATAGATACAGGGGAAGGAGGGCGGAGTTACGAGAGGCACAATCCAGCTGCACAAGAAGCAATATGTAATGGAGTACAGGTGAGCCATGAGCCACATGGCAAGACATATTAATAGCAATGGGTTGAGTTAAGATGCAAGAGTTAGCTAGCAATAAGACTGAGCCATATGCTGAACAGCATGTAAATAATATAAGCCACTGTGTGTTTCTGTGGGCCAGACAGGTCAGAAACTACTACAATAAAATTATTTCATAAAAGCCTTGATGATATATTGTATATTTAATAAATCAGTCTGGAATATCAGAGGACAGAACTACCCACAGTCAAGCTATGAAGGTCAGGGATTGGTGACCCATGCCTTTAACCACAGCACTTGGGAGGCAGAGGCAGAGGATCTCTGTGAGGTCGAGGCCAGCCTGATCTACAAAGTAAGTTCCAGAACAGCCAGGACTGTTACACAGAAAACCCTGTCTCCAAACAAACAAACAAACAAATAAATGTGGGAAAGATGGTTCTGTCCTCTGATATTCCAGACTATTTTTGTTTAATATACAATATATCACCACAAACCCCAGAAAGAAACATTAAAAACAGAAGTAAATAGAAGTGGATCCTATTGAGTAAAGCTTGATATCCATGCCCCAAATTATTTCTATTTGTTACAGAGACTTCCAGCTTTCAAAGTTCCCCAGTACTATTAATCACTTCCTGTGAATGTTCTTCACTGTTATGTAAGAGAAATATTAATCAAATGTTAACTACTATAATATTGTATAATTGTTTGTTCTAAAATAAAAATTAAGTCCTTGGTTAATAATTATAAAGTCTATCTCACTTATAATCATTAAAAAAATCCAATCAATACTTAGAAAATGCCTCTGAAATCTTTAAATACCCATAATATCGCAACTTAAAAGTTGGACATTGTTAACACCATGGTCTTTCTTTCTAGTCTCATATGAATTAAACTAGAGATTTGCTATATAATTTTATAAACTGAAACTAATTCTTAACCTCAAAAACTTCATATTAGTATTTTTATAATTAAGAATATGTAAGCATCATTAAAGTTTGTAATATCCCATCCCAGAAATCTCATCATTAACCATTTCTCATTTTTAATATTTATATTTACATATTTATTATTTAAGATTGCTACTAGGTCTTGAGTAAAGTAAGTAATTATTTCAGTTATTAGAAGCATTTTTACTTAAAACTATTGCTTTTATGAAGTCTCAGAGATGTTTTCTAAGCCAAAATGTAAAAATAGTTGATTAAAGGTACCATGCTAGTCAGGGGTATGGTGGTACATACCTTTAGTCCCAGCTCAGAGAGGCAAGCAGGCAGGTCTCTGTGAATTTATGGCCAACCTGATCTACATAGTCAGTTCCAAGGCAGCCAAGGCTACATAGCAAGACCAAGTATAAGCCTGGTCTTTCCCATAATGATCACGGGCATTAGATAAACAATTGCCTTCATTTTTGTGGATTAATGTTATGATGGAGGATGCTAAGTGGTCATTGCTTGCGTCTAGACTTCATTGATTATAAGCAAAGCTGAGTTTCCTGTTTGACTATTCGCCAGGCACTTGAGATCCTTTTGGAATGGTACATTGCTTCCCTTAACCTACCCATTAAGTATTGGTACTTTTTGTCTGTTTACAAATTTGAATTGCATCGAATGTTATTTACTCCAATCTTTTATTTAAATGTTCTTTTGACAAATTCCCATTGTAAGCACCATAAGCAGAAACAGCCATCAGTACTTTCCCAACACATTTTAAACTTCTTTAGAAATTTAAGATATATTTACTTTTACAATCTTTTAAAAGAATAGTCTTAGTTTTCTTTAACTCCAACTCATCTGGGATTTATTCTGGAACCTAGTAAAGATTTAAATTAACTTTCTCTAACTAGTCAATGACTTCTTACAATAACAAGTGAAAACATATTATGCATATTAAATGTTTCTTGGAAGTATTTGAGGTTTGTTTATATGTATGATATTTTCTCACCTGCATGTGTGCACTTTGTGCATGCTGCCCCCGAGGAGGCCAGAACAGGGCATCAGAACCACAGGAACTGGAGTTACAGACAGATGTGAGCTGTCCTGTGGGCACTGGAAAACCAGAGCAGGTCCTAGCAAGAGCTGCCAATGCTATCCATAGCTCAGCCACACTCCAGCCCCTGAGTTACACTTTCATGTCTCAGTATAGTTTTCAGCTAGCTTCATAACTTTAGATAAATATTCTCATTTTTCTTCTTTTCTACATGGATATAATTGCACCTTCACCTCCTCTCTTGTCAACTATTGCCTCAGCAGAGTGTTCTAAATTTTCCAAGTGTTTATAAGATTTTGTTTAAAATATCTCAGTACTTATTTAGGTTATTTGGATACAGAATGTGGCTGTTATTAATCTATATACATCTTAGGATTTTTTTCCACTTCTACTTTCTTTTTTTTTTTTTTTAACTTCATACTGTTTGGCCTATGTCTCAAGTACATTACTAGCTAGCTCTTTCATATTAATTCAACCCATTTCTATTAATCTGTCTACTTTCTAATTATTTTGAAATTAGGGGGTTAAAAAATCTTATAATTGATATGTATGCTTAGTGATGGTATTTATTTCACAAAAGCCTTTAACAAACTGAAAGTACCTTACAGCATTCCTTTAATTTCTGTTTTCTCCTATCCATTCTCCTTGTTCTTCCCTACATAGGTCAGATCTGTGAGACCTGCCCAGCATAGGCAGCACTGGCCATGTGCTCATCATTTTTATTTCTATTTCATTTTTCTCTATGCCCAAACCATTTGGAATCTTTTGTGCCTAACTCCATTCTCTGATGAATCTAGAATGTTCCAGCACCTTCTGTGTCTTGGTTATCTTTGGGATCTACACCTTCATCTCTTTTTGCCTCTGTTCACCTGCCCTACGTTTCCCAAGTCTAAGCCAGTGCCCTCTTAAAATGTCAATCAGCTGATACTCCATGTTCCTTTTGTAACTTCATTTTGGAAGGAGGCAACATTTAAGAGTGTTTAGGGAGTTAGAAGTCCCCTCCCTCAAAGTAGAGAACATGTTATAGTCTCTATAAAATCTCATATGTGTGTGTGTGTGTGTGTGTGTGTTCATAAAGTTAAAATGCCTAGAATGGGATTATAATCAAGTGGAGGCTGAACAGGGATTGTGGGGAAAATACCCCCGTACCTAAATCTTTCTCTAAGTCAGAACTGTCAGAATTCATCCTGAGTGGAAATATAACAACAGGACTGCACTCCAACAACATTAATTGCTCACTCCAGGTGTTGAATGATATGCTGATGAATGCCGCCTGTTTCCAGCAAGGTTTCCTGTGCTGTGTGGTAAGGCCTGAGGCTAATGTAAAACTATGGAATACAGCCATGACAGGCTCACACCTGGCAGACTACATGGAAACTTGGGGCTCTTACTACAGCTCTGCCAAAGGGTTCCGATTCCAGGTAAAGGCAGCCCCCTCTCACTTAAAAAGCATAGCTACCACTTCTAAACAAAGTACAAAGAAACAGAGAAAAACATAAAAATGGCTAACTAAACCTGCACAAGAACCAAAGAAGTCTTTCTGCATCATTTTATGAAACTAGGATCATTGTTTGGAATTTCTTCTTCTAATAATTTACAACAAAATCTGTTGTGTGTGGTAATATTAAGAAAAACTATTAGTTGAATAGTTTGTTAAAATTTTTAATGATGTTTCAAGTATTTTGTTAAAGATTTAAGTGTTTTGTTAAAGGTTTGCACCAAACTCATGACATTAGAAACCCATGTTAATGTGAGTTGAATCAGGGACACACATGTTATATTCTAGGAGCCAGTGCCCTATAATGGGGCAGGAAATGAAACTGCTTCAAGCTAGAGCACAAAATAGACTCAAGTTGTAAAATATGCTGGTGGTAACATTCCCACTGCCAACATTAGGGCACATTTCTGTCATAAAAATATTTTGGTCTTGACATGGCTATTCAGATTGTAATGTCTGTGGACACATTCTAACCTTGTATGTGCTAAAAATGCCAAGACCCTTTGTCATCAACCTCTGAATCAATGTTCCTCAAATATATTCTACTGTCAGAACATAAGAAACACCCCTGATGCTTTTGCAGAGCCTGGCAGAACACTGGTCTCTGGCTGTGTCTATCTCCTGGGAGAGCTCACCAGCTCCCCCAAGAGTAGCTTTCTCCTTAATCCTCTGGAAGAAGCCAGCCTTCTTCACAGGAATGCTTGATTTGGTTTCTGTTTTGTTTTCATGTTCTTGCTGTTTTATAGTTACTACTTCTGATAATATAAGAATTCTTATTGTACACAAAGGTACACAAAAGAGTAAAATGAACATCCACTGCCCAGGATCCATTCCCACCACCAGCCATCAGGTCAGTCTTGTACTGTCCATGACAACCTTCCCACACTATTTTGAGGCAAATGAAAAAGTCCTACAATCTCACCAGTAAACATTTGACTGTATGTGTCTAAAGAGAAACTTCCTGAACACCTTCACAATAATTCCTTCACAGCCAAAATGCAACATTTCTTTAGTTTTCTTTGTCATAATGTGTTGGCAGTTGATTTTCTGTCTGTCTTCTGTCTGTCTGTTTTCTTAAGTCAATAGTTAAACCAGGCACTGATACAGCCTATTGGTTAACACATATTCAAATCTTGTTGAATCCCTTTTGCAGTCATATCTTGTCATCTTTACTCTTTTTTCATCATATTTGATAAGGAGACTTATTTAGTCCAGAGCTTTTTAAACCCTTTTCATTCAGGAATCTTTACTGCAAAAAAATTTTACACCATTGGGAGTACAGACATACAAAATATCTACATAATTCAAACACTTATCAATAACCTATTGTGAGAAAACTTGTTTTAAATAACTGTTTGATAAACACATAATTTTACCACTTAGTACACATAAGAGCAAATTTTCATGCTGAAACGCATACTGATGAGTTGATGAGTTGGGTGTGATTATTCATTTGACATAAAGAATTAAATCTTGACTGAATGTATAATACTGCAAAATATGGATCTTCTTCAACATTTCTCAGAACTGATTAATGTTTTCATTCTTCAATTATGAATCCTTAGAATGCTACTTCATACAAACTATAGTTTTAAAAAGTATGTTTAAAGTCATTTTTTAGCTATTGTTGGAAATTATCCTAATCCCAAGCCAAAACTCATAGTTTTTTTTATAAAACACAAGTCAGCAACTCTAATGGATGTTTCCAAAATCAAGGATTATGACACAATAGAATCCCAAGATATATTAGTTTGGATCTGATCCATACTGAGAAATGATGATTTAGAAGCAAGCTTGTTTTCCATAATTAAAATAGAATGTTTCTGTAAGAGAAGACAACTTAGTATGTAAATAGTGAAGTTCCTTACACGGCAGTCTCACTTGTGAGCTGAGGATGTGTCCAGCCACATGGCTGGTGCTGAATGTGATAATAGCAAGTGCAGTGACAAGTGTGCATGCCTGCTATGTGTTCAGAGCCACAGCTGCAGCAGACATGAGATGCGACATGGCGAACCCTGCCAGAAATACCTCAGATCATTAGGGAAATTATTCTGAATTATTTCTGATCATGATGCATTCAAAAACCTGTTGCCATTTTTTTGTTTTTGCAACCCACATGTTTAATTACACAATCCCTATGGGGCTGCAGGCTTCAGTTTAACGAGCTGTGATTGGGCCTGTAAAACCCCGCCCCTTGTGAATGTTGTTGATGGTCAATGTGTCCCTTAGCTTAATCTTTTTCTCTTGGAAAAGAGAAGTTCCATCTAGTGTACTGAGTTTTGGAGAGGTAGGGAGCATAGAGAGCAAGAATCTACAAAGTAGCATGGTTCTCTCCCATCAAGAGACTCAGTATTTAGTTGTGATAGGAGCATGAGCTGAAATCCAAAAACTAGGTTCATCAGTCCATAGAGTTGTAAAATAAAGACACTTTCCTATCATTTCTTATTAACTGGACTGTGGCTAGAAGTGTGTGTGTGTCTGTGTCTGTCTGTCCTTGTGTCCTAGTTATATTTCCCGTTGTTGTGATAAACACCATGACTATAAGACCAGCTTGGGGAGAAAAGGTTGGCTTCTCACACATCCAGGTCACATCCATGAGGAAGTTAATGCTCCCTGGTTCACATTCAGCTATCTATCTTATATGTTTCCTCTACGTGCCTCCATTTAGCAGTACTTGTGGAATAGGGATGGCATAATAGCAGCGGGGAAGCAGCTGAGTCCCTTGGTCCTGGGCACTCGGCTCAGAGGTAAGAGACTCTGCTTCTTCAGCTGGGGAGCACAGTCTGCACAGAGCACGACTGGCATAATAGCAGCAGGGAAGCAGAGGAGTTCCTAAAAGCACAGCTCAGAGGTCAGAGGTCAGAAGGTGACTTCTGCCACCTGTACCCGGGCCCTGAATGACCAATCTGCTTCTGTGCGGAGCACAGCCCACCATGAACACAGCTGGTGTAATAGCAGCAGGGCAACAGCCAAATCCCTGGGCACACAGCTGAGAGGTGAGAGGTCAAGAGCTGACGACTGGTATCATAGCACTGATATCTCACAAGAACTGCGGACCCTCTGAACAAATAGCTGATTAAGAGCCCTCAGACCAACAACTCAATAAGAGCCGACCAAGAATCAAGAGAAAATTGGGGAAACAATGGTCAGGTGGGGAAACAATGGTCAGATGGCAGTACAAGAATACATACAACAATACAAAAGTCAACAAGACATGACCAGAAGAAGCAAGTAGTTCTATAGCTTCAAGACCTGAACATAACAACAAAGAGGGAACAGAAGGAAATGACCTTAAAAACAGCTTTATGAAACTATTAGAAGTCTTAAAAGAGGATATAAAAAACTCCTTTAATGAAATAGAAGAAAATACAAACAGAAAATTGGAAGAGATAAACAAAGCCTTTAAAGGAAAAAAAAAAAAAAAAACAAGAAAAAACAAACAGGTGAAAGAAATTTACCAAGATTAAAAACTGAAATAGAAGCAATAAAGAAGGCATAAACCAAAACAAAACTAAAATTAGAAAATCTGAACAAATGACCTGAAACCACAGATTCAAGCATAACCAACAGAACCCAAGAGATGGAAGAGAGAATCTCTGGGGTGGAAGACTCAATAGTGGCAACAGATACATCAGTTAAAGAAAACACTAAAACCAAAAAAGTCATAACACAAAATGTCCAGGAAATTTGGGACACCATGAAAAGACCAAACCTGAGAATAATTGGAATTGAAGAAGGAGAAGAATACCAGCTCAAAGGCACAGAAAATATATTCAACAAAATCAAAGAAGAAAACTTCCCCAACCTAAAGAAGGAAATGCCTATAAAAATGTGGGAAGCCTAGAGAACACCAAATAGACTAGACCCACAAAAAAAAAATCTGCTCACCACATAATAATCAAGCCTGTAAACCTACAAAATAGAGAAAAAAATACTAAGAGCTGCAAAGGAAAAAGATCAAATTGCCTATAAAGGCAGACCCATCAGAAAAACACCCGACTATTCAATGGAAACAATGAAATCAAGAAGATCCTGGTCAGACATTATACAGACACTAAAAAGTGCATAGATGCCAACCCAGACTACTGTACCCAGCAAAACTATCAATCAACATAGATGGAGTAAACAAGATATTTCATGACATAACCAGATTTAAACAATACCTAACCACAAATCCTGCCCTACAAAAAGCCATACAGGGAAAAAACTCCAACCTAAGGAAACCAGAAACACCCATGTAACCACAGACAAGTGATAAGCCCACAGAAGAACTCCCACCCCAAAAAAGGAAACACAAGCTACTACCAAAAATGATGGGAAATATTGATCATTGGTCATTAATATTCCTTAATATCAATGGGCTCAATTCACCTATGAAAAGACACATCCTAACACAATGGATACAAAAACAGAAACCATCCTTCTGCTGCATACAAGAAACGTACCTCAACTTTAAAAATAGACACAGACTCAGAATAAACATAGCCTGATCTTAGTCCTAACCAAAAAAAAAAAGAGTCTTCTCATCTCTAGTTATAAGAATGGATGTGGAGGCAGTACTGAGGTACACTACCTTGTAGCCCACAGCCAGGCCAACATCTAGCATCCTAAGAAGATTCCATCAATACCTACTGAGGCTTTGATGGGAAAATGATTGGTTCTCAAACCTACTGTGCTAGCGAATGAACAGCAAGCACAAAAGATCTTAGCTCACTGTAGTCTAAGCTTTGCTGACAAGTGTGTCTAGAGCTTGGCTTTTAAATACAGCACAGTTCCATACTTTAAAACATCATCTCTCCACTCAATACACATATATCAAGGCTATAGTTATGGCTCAGTGGTTAAGAGCACTGGCTGCTCTTCTAGAGAACTCAAGTTAAATTCCCAGGATCTACATGGTAGTTCACAACCATCTATAGCTCCAGTATCAGGAAATCTGATGCTCTGTTCTGGCCTCCATAAGCATGAGGCACACACAAATAGTGTGTAGACATATCTGCATGCAAAACATTCATACACATAAAAAATAAATCGATAAATAAAATGTTTTAAAAGAATTATCAATACACATATATCTCTTGGGCCTAATAAAAAGGCAACAATTAAGTTTTTAAAAATATTTGCTTTCTTCATAGGATGGAAAATTCATATGGCAATTTTGAATTCTGAAGAATTAAACCTGGGCTTACATTAAATCCCAAGTAGAAAAGGGATCTCTCCTCTTTCCTCCACATCTGTCACATGAAGATAATTGAGACTTAGAGGCAGAGCAGCAGCCAGTATGCAGAGACAAAAGCCAGCCCTTTCCTCCAGCCATGCCTCTATGCTAAGTGTTTGGAAGAAATGATATCATTTCTTCACTTTTGCACACAGAGAATTAGAAAACAGAACCAAATGTATGTATGTATGTATGTATGTATTATGACAAAAGATGAATAAAAGTCTTGAATTTTTTACTTAGTCCTTAAAGAGAACTCAGAAATAGTTTTAGTTAATATGTCTTCTGGTCTTCTCACTAGCTATTCTGAGTCTCAGGAGCAAACAGGGTAGTCACATGGGCCAGCTCCAGACTTCTGCTTCCCCTAGCAGCAGCTAGTAACAAGACTTCCATAAATGCAGAAACAGGCTACTGCTTTCCAAAGAGCAGAACAGCATCCCTGATTATAGTGGGATTATGTTGGTACATTGCAAATATTTGTCCCTCCTACTGGTTTAATGAAAAGCTGATTGGCCAGAGGTAGACAGGAAGTGTGGGTGGGGCTATCAGACTAAGAAAACTCTGAGAACAGGAAGAACAGAGCAGAGATGCCAGAGAAAGCCAGATGAGCTGCCAGCAGAAGCAGAGAAAAGAAGCTGAAATGCTTCTTTAAGAAAGGTACTGAGGGTTAGGGTTAGGGTTAGGGTTACAGGATAAGAATCACAGGTTAGTTTAAAAGTAAAAAGTTATTAAGTTATATTCCTGGACGCTAGGCCAATCAGTGTAAAAATAATATAAGCATCTGTGTGATTCTGTGTGACTGTGTGTGTTTCTGTGTGCCTGTGGGTCTGAACCTTGAAGCTAGGCCTGAAAGTCTGGGCTAGAAACCACATACAGCATCTGATAGTTCTTGGAGAAGAGAGAACCTCAGTTGAGTACTGTAGGAAATAGAGACTTTCAAAGAAGAGCCATGGAAGCCAATGGCCTGGCATAAGCCAAGATGAGAAGGCATAGGATCTGAACTGGACAGGAGGAGAAAGAGAGAAGAGAGAGAGAGAGAGAGAGAGAGAGAGAGAGAGAGAGAGAGAGAGAGAGAGAGAGAGAGAGAGACAGACAGACAGAAACAGAGACATGAAGAAAGGCACCCCAATGCTAAGTCATGCGAGGGATGGATGCAGTCTGTGAGAGGAAGAAATGAGGTCCATCTATGGATCCCATTTTTTTTAACCCTTTGACAAAGGGTAGAATCATCAACGAACAGGTATTCCTGGAAAACACAGTTCCCATCCCTAAGAGGCTCACAGCCTAATGAAGAAGGAAATGACCTCTGTGCTGGAAACAGGAGGAGGAAAGGGCGTGAGATCAACAGGTGTAAATGGAAAACTTGATGGAGAAAATGTTGGTAAGTAAATGCAGCTGACGGAGTGAGGTGTCTCTTATGGAAGCTAACTCTCAAATGTGTTCATGTAAGCTGCTGGCCATTATTAACTAGAAATGGAGACCTGTCCAGAATAGCTGGGCCTGTGCCTATGTAGAATGACGGGCATATGCAAAGTATTCTCTGGGAAGAGGCAATGTGAAGAGTCATCGGTCACTGTCCTGGACTGTCACTGCTGACCCTTAACACAAGGCCATCCAGACTCAAATCCTGGTTGTATTTGCAAAGAACAGTTCATGATGCAGATCCCCACAGAGGGTGCAGCTTGGGTGAAGAAGTCCCCAGACTCACTCCAGACACGAAGAAGACCGCACTGTCTTCCCACTTTCTGCATCCACTCCCCATGAAGGTTACAAGGCTAGGTTGTAGAAGATGCTGTAAGGAAAAGAATCCCAGAATGAAGTGTGTAGATAGAAGAGGGAGGAAAGAAGAATAGAGAAGGATGGAGGGAAACAAAAGGAAGGTGACCCTTCTCACTGCGAGTAGAAGTCACACTCAGAAAGGAAGGAAGAAGGAAAGACGAGAGAGCAGAAAAAAGGACCCACTGTCACGTGTTATTCCTTTTTAAAGGAGTGGTGGGCATACAGTCATGCCTGGGGACGTGCCACAGAGCACATTCTGCAGGCAGGGGTGTAGTCATGCTGCAACATGGCCGTGCCTGAGGCACACGGCCACACCTGGGTGCACTTGGCCACAAACTCAACTGGTGTCTGGAACACACCAACAAGGATGGTATCAGAGAAGAGTTTCCTGAAGAAGTAAAGGAGCAGAAGGATCAGCAAGCATCAGTCAATAACCTCAAGAGAGGGGATCAGGGGAAAAGACAAGAGAAAGCTGTCTGAAGCAAGTTGTTCTGGGTCTACAGTCAAAGAAGAGCCACTGAGGGGAAAAAAAAAAACCCATGTGACCTAGCAATGTTCCGGTTAACACTGCAGAGAGTTCCAATGGAAGAAGACAGCCACATACCTGTGGCTTATGTTCCTTGTGACGTCTATCAAGTACTGTGACCAGACCTCAGAACACTGATGCCGCTAGAAGAGCCCCGCTCAGAGTGGACCATAAAGTCCAGACCAGAAAGTAGCATAAAAACTGGGACTGTCTTGATCTAGGAAACCTGGGCATGGGTCACTATCTAGAAATTCAAATAAGACCGAGATTAGAAGTGTTCCAAAAGGTAACCAAAGCCAGAAAAATGTCAGCATACTTCTTTACCTGACCTCAGCATCCTAAAGGCAGAGACAGTTCCCACCCTCAAGATATTCCTGAGCTCCCTAAAACCCAGATCCTAGGAAACACAATCCAGGGTGTTCAAACTCCAAGAATGAGCAACCCGAAGCATCCCCTGGATGATCTGCTCTCCAGAGGTTTAGCTCCCAGGAGCCTCTTTGTAAGCCTTGCTGGTATTTTTGTGATGTAGGCCAGAATCAGCCACAGCAAAGGAAATGTTTCTAAACTCTAAATAAGCCAATCAAAACAATTCCTCAAATCCCTTGTGATGGGGAAAATTCCATTATGGCTTCTACACCTAGTCCTTCCAAGTTCAGCTTGGAGAGAATCAAAGATGTTCTTCCTTGCCTGGCATGGTTCCCTCTGGCCTGAGCAGCAAAGTAACTTTGTTTTCTGTCTCTGTTGATCTCTAATCCATTCACTTAGCTGTGCCTCAGAACAAAACATGGCAGTCTGTAAGTCTGGCACTCCTCTAAGAGACTAATAGACTCAGTAGCAGGAATGTTGCTTAGTAGGAGGAGATGATGAAAGTAGCCAAGGTAAAGAAGCGGAGACAACCAAAGGTCATCATCAGGTATCCACCCTTACTAGAGGCTGTTCTGCCTTCAGTCTGGTGACTTTCTGAGCAGAGCTCAGAAGGCTACGTGAATACAACAAGATAAGATGGTCAATAAGTGGATCTGTACAATACTGGCCCACTCAGCTGACACCCCAGAAAATCTATGCATATAAGTGTGAGGATGGCACTGATGAGTAGGAGATCCCTGATCATCTGAGAGAAACTAAGGAGAAAGAAAACTGGACCTCTCTTGATACTTAAAAAATAACTGTAAATAGTTGGGTAATAGGGATGCCCACTGGAGGCTATGACAGGGAGACACTGAAGTTAGAGAGAGGGTAGTGTTGTCTGAAGCATGATGAGGTCCAGGCTGGACACTTGGAAAGGGTAACTGTAATAAAAGGTGAGTAAAGGTCACTGGAGCTAGAGAAGACTGGAAATAATGGCTTTCAGGGGAAGTTTGGGGTGTCTGCAATCCCTGAACAGTCTCCTCAGCAACATGGCAGGACTTCAGAGGAAAGAGATGGGGAATTATGCTTTGTAAACACTCTGAGGAGTACTTAGGTCAGCCATCTAGATGGATGACATGGGTCTCCAATGAGGAAAAGCATTAAGAGGAGAGAAGTCTAACCGGGTATTAGTGGCAGGGACTAGGGAAGGACAGCCTCCCACTTCAGCTTCACCATGTCTGAGGGCTGAGACATGAGAAGTCACAGAGGGTGAGCTGCCTCAGCACTGGGAGAAGAAAGCAGGAAGTTGGGGGCATGGATCTATTGGTCATGTGAGGGCAGTGGGAGGTACTGGTGTGCAAGGTCAATGTCAACTGTACCAGGAGAGCCAGGCATGAAGAGGGCTGAAGAGAGAGGGTGGAGAAGAGGGAACTTGTCCGTCAAGGACTATGGAGGATGGAGCTCAGTAGCTCAAAATGACCTAGTTTCAAAGGGTTTGAAAACTTTGAGCATCTTCCAGCAAGGACCGGCCCCATCTCATGGAGGAGAGATGATGGGAGACAGTGTTCTCTTGAACGAACATTTCTTCCAGCATATGCATCTGTAGTAGGAAGAGTTACATTTAAATTTGCCTTGATTGTCCCAACCCTATATCCACCATTTAATCTGCATGGCAAAAGTGTAAGGAAAAAGCACAGTGTCTCCAAATGAGTCTAGAAAGAAGAGTATAAAAAGAAAAAAGTATCTGCGTGATTCAAGGGCTGGATAATCAACCTCAAGGAAGAGATGAACCCATTGATCCTCGAGGAAAAAAAACTGATTTGACAAAATTTCAGAAATAATAAAATTTGTAGTTCACATAGGCCAAAGTCAGTCCCAACAGCATGTTACACATGTAAGGTTTGTGTGTTTGCTGTGTGCCTGGGATGGGACAGAATACACAGCATTCCAATTAGTGTGTCCTATTTATCCCCCAGCGTGCTTTCTCATTAGATGGCTAAATCTTTGGAATATTTAAGGAGTGTGGCTACATTCAACCAAGATTACTCACTAACAAAAGAATGATCCGTTTGAACTCCAATGGTCTGCCACTTGAAAACATAACACCCAGTGGCCAGGAAGGACATGGAAAGTCTCCTGTATAGAGAACAAGTAAGTGGCTCACTCTGATCAGGACAGAGATGACAGAATTCCACAGACTCAAGGGCTGGGCTCATTCCTTTACCAGAAATTTCAGAAGTTGCTATAAGCTTTCCAAGCTAAAAAAACTATTACAGAAATAACTTGAAAACCCCAAGTGATGGTTCTGAGGTCTGCCAGCAGCTTAACCACAATGTAGCTCCTGGCCAAGATGTCCATGAAAAGTTGGGAAGGAGTTACTCTGAGAAAGATGTACTTGTAGCAAACAGACTTCTCCTTAGAAAGAATGCATAAATCAATAGTTAAATAAGGAAAAGGAAAATTAGGCCTGGCATAATAGCATCAGAAGGATGACATTTAAAAGAAGTTTGGGGTAAGACTACACAAAGACTTCATTATTAATATAATGTTGTTATTGCTAGTTTTAAAATTCATTCAAACATTTCTCTCATACTTTTCCTGCCCACAGATTAGATGTAAGAAAAAAAAGTCCCAACTGTGCTTAAGGGCAAAGAACAAGCACTTGGCTTTGCTATATCTGGCTGTAGGATCCTAGACAAGACATTGTTTCTTCCTGGATCCCGGATTCCTCACCTGAAGAGTCAGGTCACTGGGCTCTCTTTCAACTCTGATAAGCATTTTCCAGGGGTCTGTCAGAGCCATACATCCAGCCCTCTGGGTCCCCAGGGATGGAAATGTAAGAAATACAAACTGGCCACACACCTTGAATGAAGACATCACATAAATAGGCAGTCAGTGGCATGCAGGAAAAGAGAAAAAAGGATCAGCTAGGGTGGCATCTAAGATGCCACCATGGGTAGGAGTGTTGTCCTGGTTTGTTTTCTGTTGATATGATCAACATCATTACCAAAGGCAACTTGAAGATCACATAGTTTATTTCATCTTACATTTTACCATTCCCCATCTAAAGAAGCCAAGGCAAAGAGCCTGAGCAGAAAGCCCAGGGGAACATACATAATGATTCACTCACTTTGGTTTTATCAGGTAACCCTGATCAGGCTAACCATCTGCCTAGGGGTGTGTGTCCCACAGTGGTAGGGCCCTTCTATACCAATTATCAATCAAGAAAATATCCTACAGGCTGCCACACAGGACAGTCTGATGACCTCTTCAGCTGAGCATTCCTCTTCCTAGGTGTATCAAGTTGCCATCACAGATGTCACAAACACAAAATTATTTTTTTCAAATGTAGAATCATGTGCAATACAACTGGTATATGATCAAGGAAAATTATTGAAACTTAAAACATTAAAGATGCCTGTTAAGGATGGTATGCAAGAAGGCTGGAGAGGATCCCGGAAGTTAGATTTAAGATTTACATGTGAGTAGAAAAAGAAGCAGATGATGTGCCTAGTGCACAGGTCTGTAACCCAGATACTTAGGGAGTTCAGGGAGTAGGCCTGGAATTTCAAGGCTTACCTGGGCCCCTCAGTGGGGCTGGCTCTCCCAAATTACAAAAATTCAAATTACAAAAAGGGACTAGGAGACATAACTCAGCGACTAGTCACTTGCTTAACACATGCAAGGCTCCAGGTGAAATCTCCATTAAAGCAGAGAAGAAGAGAGATCAAAGGAAGGGAGAGATAAGAGGAGGGAAATATGAACTCAAAAATCCAGTGGTCACAGAAAGAATAGAGTGTAATTAAGAGTAATTTGTGGCTGACCTCCAAAATGTATAAAGAACTCAAGAAACTAGACATCAAAACACCAAAAATCCAATTTAAAAATGGGGTATACAGATCTAAACAAAGAATTCTCAATAGAAGAATCTCAAGTGGCTAAAATACACTTAAAAAGCTGTTCAGCATCCTTAGCCATCAGGAAATTGCATATCAAGTGGACTCTATCTGATATTCCTTCTTACACCTGTCAAAATGGCTAAGATGAAAAACACTAATGACAATTTATCCTGGAGAGGATGTGTAGTAAGGGGAATACTCCTCTACTTCTGGTGGGAGCACAAACTTGTACAGCCACTGTGGATATCAATGTGGTGGTTTCTTACAAAATTGGGAATCCATAGACCTTCAAGACCCAGCTATACCAATCTTGGGCACACACCCAAAGGATGCTCAATTATATCACAAGGATACTTGCTCAACTATGTTCATAACAGCATTATTTATAATAGCCAGAATCTACAAATAACCTAGATGTTCCTGAACCAAAGAATAAATACAAAAAATGTGGTACATTTACACAATGAAATATTACTCAGTAGTTAAAACATTAAAATTAGGAAATTTGAAGGAATATTGAAATAGAAAACTGTGGTAGAATGTTTTTTGTATGTTATAAATAAAATAACTGGTTTGGCCTATGTGGAGCGCAGTAGAAGTGGGTGCAGAATCAGAGGACAGACAGGCAGAAGGAGGGTGGAGTTAGCCAGTCTCTATCTGACCCTTGGAGAAGAGAGACATGTAACGAATTTAGGTGAGCTGCAGGCCAGGCCACGTGGCAGACAGATTAATAAAAATGAATTGATTTAAGATGAAAGAGCTAACTAGTAATGTGCGTAAGACATGGGCCAAACAGTATAAAGTTAATATAAGTGTCTGATTCATTTCTTTGGGGGACAAAAGCCGCTGTGGGCCAGGTCCCAACCCCAGGCCCCAACAGACCCAAAAAACCTTCTACAACAGAAAATAATATCCTGAGTGAAGTAATTCAAACACTAAAAGACAAACATATTATATACTCGCTCATCATAAGTTGATATTAGCTGTAAAGTAAAGAATAACCATGCTACAATTCACAGCTCCAGAGAGGCTAGGTAATAAGGAGGACCCTAAGAGGGACACATGGATTTCCCCCTGGGAAGGGGAAATAAAAGTGATCTGTGGACAGGTAGGGATGGGAACATGAGGGATCAGCTTGGAGGTGGGATAGAGGGGTAGAGTAATGAAAAGATGTCTTGATCCATCCCAGTTGTAGAGACCTAGCAGCACCCTTCTTTGCCCCTGGGCCTAACATCCCCAAGGCTCCAGAGTCCATCAGAGAAACACACCCCTACTGCAGCAATCTGGAAAAACAAGTGCACCAGCCCCAGGTACCAGAGACAAATACATGCCTCCACCCCTACCCCATCCTAGTCCCAAAGATCCAGCATCACCCTCCTCTAACCCTATGTCTAACATCTCCAAGGTCCAAGAGTCCTTTGGAGACATACACTGTGGCAATTGGGAAGAAAGAACAGCAATCCAGAAGGACACATTGAAAGAAGTGGGCCTGTTAGAGATATAGGCTCCAACTGTAGAAATGTGAGGAATAAATGGGCAGAAGGCAACATAAGAATACATTCAGCAACATCAAGAGCAATATAGCACCTCCAGAAACAATAGTTTCTACAATAGCAAAACCTGAACATCCCAATGCAGATGAAGCAAAGAAAAACTACCTTAAAAATAATTTTATGAAGATTAGAGAAACCCTAAAAGAGGAAATGAAAAATTCCTTTAAGGAAAAGACAAACAGAAAATTGGAGGGGGCATCAATAAGCCCCTTAAAAAACCAGCAAGGCCAAGAAAAAGCATCTAAATAGGTGAGGGAAATAGTTCAAGACTTGAAAACTGAAATAGAGGCAATAAAGAAAACACAGACTGAGGATAGTCTGAAAAAGGAATATCTTAGTAAATGGGGAACTACTGGGGCAGCATCACTAACAGAACACAGAGATGGAAGAAAATCTCAGGCATTGAAGATACGATAGAGAAAATAGATTCATTGGTTAAGGAAAATGTTAAATCCAGCAAATTTTTAACACAAAACATCCAGAAAACCTGGGATACTATGAAAAGACCAAACCTAAGAATAATAGGGACAGAAGAAAAAAGAATTCCAAATCAAAGGCACAGAAAATATATTCAACAAAATCATAGAGGAAAACTTTCCCAACCTAAAGAAAGACATGCCAATGAAGGCACAGGAATCTTATAGAATATCAAATAAACTGGACCAAAAAATGTCCCCTCACCACATAATAATCAAACATACATTAAACATAAAATAAAGAATATTAAGAGCAATAAAGTAAAAAGGCCAAGTAACATAGAAAGGCAGGCCTATCAAAGTAACACCCTACTCTGAAAGCCAGAAGGTCTGGACAGATGTTCTGCAGGCACTAAGGGAGCATGCATGCAGCCTAGACTACTATACCTAGCAAAGTATTCTATACCATCAGCAGACAAAACCAGATTTAAACAATACATATCCACAAACCCAGCCCTACAGAAAGCACTAGGAGGAATACTCAAGCACAAGGAAGTTAGCTATACCCGTGAAAATACCGGAAATAGATAACTTCACACCAGCAAACCCCAAAGTAGAGAAACACACACATACTTTACTACTAACAACAATTAAACCAAAAATAACAACTAATAATCACTGGTCTGATGTGGAATGCTTTTCTGCAGGCTGTGAATTACCATTGGATAATAAAGGAACTGTGGCAAGCTGTCTTTGAAGCAGGCAGGAATCCCAAGCATAGATAAAGGAGAAGGGAAAAGTCAGGGAAGATGTAAAGAAACATCCCAAGACAGCAAGATGTAAAGAAACACAGGTAAACCATGAGCCACATGGCAGTACATAGATTAATAGAAATGGGTTAGGATGCAAGAGCTAATTAATAAGAAGCCTGAGCCATAAGCCAAACAAACAGCTTATAATTAATATAAGCCTTTTTGTAACTATTTTAGAAGTAGCTGTGGGACCTTGGGTGGGAAGATTCCTCCAGATCACAGGTTTGAATGGGCCAGAAACTCTTGACTACACTGGTCATTAATAACTCTTAATATCAATGGACTCAATTCACCTATAAAATGACACAGGCTAGCAAAAATAGATACAAAAACAGAAACTAGCCTTCTGCTGCATACGAAAAACACACCTCAACCTCAAAGACAGGTTTGGGGGAAAAAATTACTAATCAAATGGACCTAAGAAAAAAAAGTGCAGGTGTAGCTATCTTACTATCTAACAAAATAGACTTCAAACTAAAATTAATCAAAAGAGATGGAGGCGGGACTTTCCACAGCAGGTTGGAGCGCACCTCCGAGAAAGAAGTGCCGCAGAGGCTGTTCACATTAGAGACCTGTGGATATGGCTATGGCTGGCAATTTACAACCTCTCTTCAGCCTGATCCAGACTCACCTAGTGCTGCTCGTCAAGATGGTAAGCCAGCCAAAGGGGCAGTCCAATTCCAGCACGATCAAACTCACCCGCTTCCACACCACTGACTCGCTGCAGCTCCGCCTCCACTCCAAAGAAGCCATTTTAACACATCTCTTGAGTTTTATATTCCAGCTGATGCTCGCTTGCTCCAGAACCACTAGCGGACCTGCCCGATGCCTTCCAAGAAATGAACCAAACCAGGCCCAGCTCGCCTAGACTACAAGGACATTAAGACATCTTCACCCTGTGCCAAGTTGCCTCACAGGGCAAAAGACAACTTCGACCTGTGCCAGCCAGAAGTAGATAAAAAAAAAATCACAATGACCTTGTTCCCCTCCCCAAAATGAGTTTTTTTAATATATTAAAAAACTGTAAATTGTTGATGTAATTATCACCCTAGCTTGCCTCCTGGGCATGGCTGCACAATTCCAGCGTCCAATGCTACAGCCATGTCCCCGCCCACCTTGGGCATGTCTACATGGTCATCCTTTAAAGAGACACCACATGTGGCAGGGATCTCTCTCTCCTACTCCTCTTCTTTCCTCTATCTCTCTTCTCTTTTCTCTCTCTTTCCTTCCTCCCCTCCCCCACCTATTCCCAATAAACTCAACATGGCTTCCTGGCAGCGTGTCAGAGTGTTCCATCCTTCCACACACAAAATACTAACTAATTAGAGAAAATTAGCAAGATAGAAAACCCCTTATCTAAACTATCCAAAAGGCAGAAATAGACCATCCATATTAACAAAATCAGAAATGAAAAGGGGAATGTAACAACAGACACTGAGGAAATAAAGGAAAGAATCATTACATCATGCTTCAAAAACTTGTACTCCACAAAATTGGAAATTCTTAAAGAAATTAACAATTTTCTGGATAGCTACCTCATACCAAAACTAAATCAAGACCAAATAAACCATTTAAACAGACCTATAACCCCCAAGGAAATAAAAGCAGCCATCAATAGTCCCCCAATCCCCCACCCCCAACCCCCCAAAAAACAGGATCAGATGGTTTCAGCACAGTTTCAAAGAAGAGCAATAAACCAATACTCCTCAAATTGATCCACATAATAGAAACAAAGAAACATTACCAAACTCTTTTTATGAGGCTACAGTCACCTTGATATCCAAACCAAGAAAGAGAATTACAGACCAATCTCCCTCATGAACACTGATTCAAAAACATTCAATAAGATACTGGCAAATCAAACCCAAGAACACATGAAAAACATCATCCACCATGATCAAGTAGGCTTCATCCCAGAGATGCAGGGATAGTTCAACATACAAAATTCTGTCAATGTCAGCCACCACATAAACAAACTGAAAAAAAAAAAAACTACATGATCATCTCACTGGATGCTGAAAAAGCCTTCAACAAAATCCAACACCCTTTCATGATACAGGTCTTAGAGAGATCAGGGATACAGGGAACATACATAAACATAATAAAGGCTATATACAACAAACCAATAGCCAACATCAAACTAAATGTCAAGAAACTCAAAGTGACTCCACTAAAATCAGGAACAAGACAAGGTCATCCACTCCCTCCACATCTATTCAATATAGTACTTGAGGTCTTAGCTAAAGCAATAAGACAACATAAGGATATTAAAGGGATACAAATTGGCAAAGAAGAAGTCTAACTTTTGCAATTTGCATATGATATGATAGTATACATAAATGACCCTAAAAACTCTACCAGGGAACTCCTACAGCTGATAAATACTTTCAGTTATGTGGCAGGAAACACAATTAACTCAAAAAAATCAGTAGCCCTTCTATATACAAATGATAAAGAGGCATAGAAAGACATCAGGGAAACATGACATTTTGCAATAGTCACAAATAACATAAAATATCAAGAGGTAACTCTAACCAAAGAAATGAAAGACCTGTATGACAAGAACTTTAAGTCCTTGAAGAAAGAAACTGAAAAACATATCAGAAAATGAAAAGATCTCTCATGCTCTTGGATAGATAAGACCAACATAGTAAAAATGACAATCTTACCAAAAGCAATCAACAGATTCAATGCAATCCCCATCAAAATTCCAACACAATTCTTTATAGACCTCAAAAGAACAATACTCAATTTCATATTAAAAAACAAAAGCCAGGATAGTCAAAACAATCCTATACAAGAATTTCTGGAGGCATCACCAATCCCTGATTTCAAGCTCTACTATAGAGCTATAGTAATAAAAGCAGCTTGTCACTGGCATAATGACAGACAAGTGGATCAATGAAATCAAATTGAAGACCCTGACATTGACCCCCACACTTATGAATGCCTAATTTTTGACAAAGAAGCCAAAACTACAATGGAAAAATGAAAGCATCTTCAAAAATGGTGCTGGCATAAATGGATGTCAACTTATAGAAGAATGTAAATAGATCCGTATTTATTGCTTTACACAAAACTCAAGTCCCAATGGACCAAAGACCTTAACATAAATCCAGTTACACTTAACCTGATAGAAGAGAAAATGACAAATAGCCTTGAACTCATTGGCACAGGCAACCACTTCCTAAACACCAGTAGCACAGACATTGAGAGAGCAACAGTTCAATGAGAAGATTCTTGTAAGGCAAAGGTCACAGTCAATAAGACAAAAGTGACAGCCTATAGAATGGGAAAAGATCTTTACCAATCCCATTTTCTACAGAAGGCTGATCTCAAAAATATATAAAGAACTCAAGAAACTAGACATCAAAAAAACCCAAATAACCCAATTTAAAAGTGGAGTATAGATCTAAGCACAGAATTCTCAACAGAAGAATCTCAAACAGACAAAAGACATTTAAGAAAGTATTCAACATCCTTAGCCATCAGGGAAATACAAATCAAAACAACTCTAAAATTCCATCTTACACCTGTCAGGATGGCTAAGATAAAAACACTGATGACAGCCTGTGCTTGAGGGGATGTGAATACTCCTCCATTGCTGGTGGAAAAGTAAACTTTGTACAGCCATGCTGAAAATCAGTATGGTGGTTTGTCAGAAAATTGGGAATCAGCCTTACTCAGGACCCAGCAATACCACTCTTGGGCATCTACCCAAAAGATGTTCAACCACAGCACAAGGACATTTGCTCAGCTATGCTCATAGCAGCATTATTTGTAATAGCCAGAACCTGGAAACAACCTAAATGACCCTCAACTAAAGAATGGATAAAGAAATTGTGGTACATTTATAAAATGGAGTATTCTCAATGATTAAAAATATATGACATCATGATGTTTAATAGGCAAATGGATGGAACTAGAAAAAAAATCATCCTGAGTGAGGTAACACAGACCCAGAAAGACAAACACTGTATATGTACTCACTCATAAGTGGATAGTAGATAGTAAAAGCATAGCAAAGGATTAGCAGGAATTAGCTACATTAGTGGAATTAGCTACATTCCACAACCCCAGAGAAGCAAGGTAGAAAGGAGAACCCTAAGAGAGATACTCATGGATTGCCCCAGGAAGGGGACATTGTTAAGATCTTCTGGGAACACTACGAGGAGGTGTAGAGAAGAGAGGATGAAGGTAGAGACATAAGAGTTTAAGAAACCCAGGTTGTGGGAGGTAAGCAATGAAAGATAGGCTGACAGAGTGAGCCATCATGGGTGTAGGGAAAAACCTGGTGCTAGGGAAGACCACAGAAACCCACACGGAGGCCCCGGCTGAGACTCCTAGCAATGCTGGAGAGAGTGCCTGAACTAAACTTCTTCCCCTATAGTCAGATTGATGAGTATACTAATTGTCATCATAGAACCTACATCCAATGACTGATGGAAGCAGATGCAGAGATCCATAGCCCAGCACATGGCCAAACTCCTGGAGCTCAGAGGGAGGAGCAACTAGAGAAACATGTTGGGAGGGGTTCAAGAGCATGATGGAGAAAACCACAGGGACAGCTGACCCAAAATTGAGAGGTCATGGACTCTGGACTGACAGCTGGAGAGCCTGCATGGGACCCAACTAGGCCCTCTAAATGAGGGAGACAATTTCTAACAGGGTCCCCAGCTATAGGACCAGGAATTATCCTGGATGCATGAACTGGCTTTTTGGAGCCCACTCCCTATGGTGGGATGCTTTGCTCATTCCTGATACAGGGAAGAAGGGGTGGGTCCTTCTTCAACTTGATATGTTAGCCTGTGCTGACTACTCCAGGGAGGTGGGGTTTGGGGGAGGGAAGGGTAGGTGGGAGGGGGAGAAGGAAAGGGAGGGAGAACAGTGACGGGTATGAAAAAGAAATTAAGATAAATAAAAATTAAATAAAAGGAAAAGACATCTTGATGGAGGAGGCATTTTGAAGTCCAGTAGAAACCTGGTGCAAGAGAAACTCCCATGAATCTACAAGGATAACCCCAGTTAAAACTCCTAGTAATAGTAGAGAGGGGATCTGAACTGGCCATCTCCTGTAATCACTGATGACCACCCTAGCTGTCATCATAGAGCTTTCATCCAGTAACTAATGGAAACAGATGCAGAGATCCCCAGCAAAGCACTGGGCTGAGTTCCAGGAATCTTGTTGAAGAGAGGGAGGAAGTATTGTACCAGCCAGAAGGGTCAAGGTCATCACAAGGGAACCCACAAAAACAGCTGAGCTGGACTCATAGAAACTCACAGAATCTGGACCAAAAGTTAAGAGCCTGCAGGGGACCAAGCTGGGCCCTTTACATATGTGTAACAGTTGTGTAGCTTGGTCTACTTGTGGGACTCCTAGCAGTGGGAGCTGGACCTCCCTGATGCTTTGGCAGGCTTTGGGGAACCAATTCCTCATACTGGGTCACCTTGCCTTACAAGGGGAGGTGTGGATATATATTACATATATAATAAAACCCGTCTGTTTCTGTGAGTTCAAGTTTACATGTCTTTAATCCTAACCTGGATGAGATAGGGTATATAAGGGCTCCAGAAACCCAGAAGAAACAGACAGAAGCAATAGGCAGAATCAACCATTAGTGAGGCTGAGGAAGTTGAAAGACAGCTGGGTGAGAATTGACTGTGGTGCTTCCTCTCTCTGATATTTCACCCTCCCCCCAATATTTGGCTCTGAGTCTCATTTATACAACCTGAATTCGAGAATCTTCATTTGGCACTCAAATTTGGGGCACAAATTCCGCCCCCACAAAGAAGCCTTTTACCGGCCAGAACAACACATGACCGGAGGAGTAATTATCCGATGGTTAGGCTGTTGAGTTAGCCTCCAGCTTTAGGCAGACCCGGCCACACGTGTTTCCATTTCACTTTTATCTGGGTAAGATTTTTCAGACAGTAGCCTCTTTCTCCTGGTGGGTTGCAGGTTCTTTCTCTTTCTGGACCCCTACTTGGGCTGCTATCACACAAGGTAGCTGCCCCACTTCACAACCATTTGAATCATCACTGACAACTAGATTGGTGAGTAAAACAGATTTTTTTTTTAAATAAGAGAATTTGTTTAAGGCAATGGAGGATGCATGGTCTTTCTGTGATCTTTCTCTAGATGATCTAATATTGGAACCAGTAAAGAAAAAGATAAATAAAGTAGATGGAATTATCCTCATAATGTTTATTATGAATATTTTTTGTTTGACTTCTGTTTTATCATTGAAGAAGTCAATTAATGTGAATGCTAAAAGATGCTCCTGGCTAACCCCAGATTCCTGAAGTTGCTGAGTCACAACCCATGAATATCAAAGCACTCTCTATGACGTCCTATGCCCCCCCACCCCAAGCTCTCCTTGACCATAATGGTGGGATTAAGGCCTTTGGAAAGAAGCAAACTTCCCCGGGCAATCTGAGAGAAGCAGCTGGAGATAGTCTGGGATGGCAGGGCCTTCGGGGAGAAGGGCAGCGGTCTTCATTTTTCCTATAACCATCTGGAGGTTCCTGACTAACTCATCTGCATACTTGGAACCTCTGCTTTGCTGACCTATGGAATGAGGTGTTGGGACTGAACTCTCCACCAGCTGTACAACACTCCAATGCTCTAAGTAACTGTCCATGCTTTGCTGGCTAGACTGCCACGGTAATCAGAACGAACCAATTAACATGGCAGTTGGAATACTCTATTTGTGGTTTCAAAACTAGACCTCTTTTTATAGTAGAAGGAGAAAAGATCATGGACCCCACTCACTCTGCTTTGGTAAATAGGTAAAGGATCTGAAGTCCACAGATGTCAAATCACGGTTAAATTACAAACTCAGTAGATGGAAACACCATGAAGACCGCCTGGCCGGTCCCGCTTGTAGCCCAGTGGGCTGCCGGCTAGCTTCAAACTGTACTCCCCCTAGAAGGCTTCCACTCCTGAATAAACCACGATGTGGCTTTTATGTGTCTCATTAAACACAGTCTACATCACAGCTGTGCTTTATGGGCCTAAGGGTTATTAGTTTTCCAGGCATCTAATCCAGAAGACATTTGGAAAGTGACCCGAAGGCCCTCGTGAAAATGTGCCCAGGATAAAATACTTTCAAGAGTCCTGTGGGAGTTGCTCAAGAAAGCCAAGGTCTATACACCTACCACCTGCTTCCTATTTCATCTAGTGAGGATTTCGAAGTGAAGAAGAGCCTCGTGAACTCACCTCTGCTCCAGCCACTTCAAAGTCCATGTTACAGCCTCATTTGCACAAGCACCTTTATCAGTCTGGGTCTAGGAGGTGAGGGGCAAACGGTCTCTAGCATAAATACTCACACTTAGCAGGTGAGCACCCAAGCCACCTGGCAGAACAGAGCTGTCCTGGGTACCAGCCACCGACACCACACCTCTTCGGGGCTGTTATATAACAAGCATTGCCCCACCCTTCCCCGCCCCCCCCCGCCCCCATATGGAATCTTAGATCTACTGCCCCCCAAAACATTTAGGGACAACCTGGGAATTCCTGGAAAGGAACAATGGTGGAGTGAGTGCCACCCAGAGTGCTGCAGTGTCTCATTTGAGATAGTCTGTTATAATGCTCAACTGCTGGCCAGACACTAAACCTTGTATGAGACTGGATCCAAAGACTTGATCAAAGTTGTCAGAAACATGATGTGTGGAAGAAGCCAGACACCAAAGAGTACATGCCTTATATCCTACCCACATATAGGCAAAGCCAGTCTATACCAAGGATAGCAGTCAAAGGCATTTGATGTTCTTGGATGGTGGATATTGATTAGAAAAGACTGCAGGGACCCCTTATGGAGTTCAAGGTTCAGCTTCATAGTTGTTTTACAAGTTAAAAAAAAATATTGAAAACTCCGTCAAGTTCTGGAACTCAGATATGTCTTCATTTTACTGTGTGCAGTTCTGCCTCAATAAAAGTTAATTCGAGATTTATCCTCATTTTTTATTATGTGTACATTGAGAAGCATAGGCACACTGCAGGTGCAGCTGCCTCTGGAGACCGGAAGAGAGCACTGGACCTCCTGGTCGAACATCATCCCCTGTGGATGCTGAGAAATGAACTCAGGTCTTCTGCAAGAGCAGGACATGCTCTTAACCAATGAGCTATCACTCCAGACCCAGTGAGATTACATGTAAAATGTTACATGGGAATCCTCTGATATAAGAACATAGGCTTCTGTCTTTTCCTTTTAGCAGGAGCTTTTCTGAGAGTCTATGCATTGCATGTTTGTCAATAATACGACCAGCAGGAACAATGGTTAAAAGTGAATGCTCACATGTGTAAGGAGAAATGCATATGTGATCACCTTAAAGTGTTCAGTCTCCAGAAAGTACCATCATCAATGTTTCTACTCTAATGAAGACAAACCAAGAGGCAGAGAAGTAACTTGTCCGGAGTCACGGAAGTAAAATGGCCAAACTGACATTCAAACGCTAAATTAGTCAAGCCCTAACGCTTCTTCCTTAACGATTTTTAATGTTTGTTCTTGCAGCCACAAGATGAAGGTTTGGGTCTGTTTACGGGGAAGCTGACCATGTTTGACAGTAACATCTTTCCCACAGCCCCTGAGAAGCTTTAGGATATCACAGGGTGACCTGAATGTTCATCAGGAAGAGAAGAGAGAATGAGTGCTGAGGACAGGCTAGGAGGGCCCAGGATTAAACCTTGACATCCTTTCTGAAGCTACAGCTAATTTGCAGGAGCCTGCTTCCCTAGTCTTTAGTGGAGAAGGGTAGGTCTGATTATTGGCTTGTTCTTTCTGATCTTGTTCTTCTCTGTGCAAGAAGCACAGTGTGAAGGTAACACAAAATGGCTTTAGATGCTGTTCACTGGGTTTTCTGGAACAATGCATCCACTGTGAAATTTCCACAACACACACACTTTTAAGATCTGCTTTAGAACATTTGAAAAAATTAACAGGGGCTAGTTTCCCTCTTTTTATAGCTCTTATATTGTTGTTTTATTATGTATAATGTATCTATAGAGCCTGGAGAAGGTATTAGAGTCTCTTTAATTATAAAATACAAAGGTACTTATGCCAGACACCCTGCTTATTCCTTAATGCTTCTCACTTGATTTCTCTGAAGCTCTTATTTGGAAACTGCTGGAGCACTGATTTCTGGCTTGGAGGAAGTTATTAGTTACAGACCTTCTAAAGATCCACAGAATGCAGCTTACTACTATTTGGCTCTTACTGAGGACAAGTCCCAAATGGCAGACTAATGATAGGAATCCATAATTAACCTGGCCCAGCCCAGCTCCCATGAACATATTGTTTCAGGGATGTTGGAGAACTGATTGAATGTTGAATTTTTCAATTAAAAACTATAGTGTTGCCTCACCATACCCCAATGGTCTGTGAAGGTCTGTATCAACAGTCAGTCTGCTGTGTCATAATCCTGCCACTTATTTCCCATCCCAGATACAGAACTAAATCCACTAAGAGTAATTTGATAACAGCCCCTAGAATTGGGGGATACATTCTGGGCAATAGGCTTCCACACCTGCCCCCTCTGCTCTAGGCTCTTGCTTGTACCAGCCTGTCACACTAGGTGAGACTTAACAGTCCAATCTAGGTCTGGCCATCTCCAGAGCTGATGCTGCTCCCTATAGTTGCATCTCACACAGTCCCACATCAATAGATTAAGTCTCTCAAGAGTTGCTCCTCCTGAGGGATGGCCTTTGTCCTAGGTCCACCTAAACCAACCACAGGCTGCTGGCCTTTGATGACACAGCTAAAGACAAGACAGCTATTCCCAAAACATCAGCCATCCCCTCCGTGCCATTGTGTGACAAAGTGGTCATGACTAGCTCTTCATCTATACTTTGGCCTGTAGGTGTCAGAGCTACCCAGGTCCCGTGAGGATTTGAATTTCCACTCCTTATTTTCTGCCACTGTTGTCAGAATTCCAGTATTCATCTATAAACCTCTGCATTTTGTAGAGCTGGCATTCTAGGTCATAATTTGAAGATGATACCAAAGACCTGTCTAATCTTAACTGATTGGAAGAGAATCATGGTTCTAACTGACCAGTTTCCACATTGGAGCCAAGTATGGTTCAATTCTCTGGTTAGCCTTTTTGAAGTGATTACACACACACACACACACACACACACACACACACACATACACTGCATACGTTGTCTTTTAAATTCTAAGAAATAGACTTAGAAAATTAAGGTGCTGGTACTCCTGAAAGAAGTTATGGGGAGCACAGGAGTCCATGATCTCATAGATAAGCACCAGAGAAACCAGAAATGTTAAACACACAGAATTGTCTCTTCAAGGGAGAAATGTATACCCTGTTTTCCATCCAGAAGCCTGGAAATGGAAGTAGCTAATAGCCTGGTGATCTGCACTATGAAGTGTACATAGGGCAGAAAGTCACTGTAGCCAGCATATTCATGTCCCAACAGGGTATCAAGAGTCTGTTATATTAACACTGTCCAGAGGAATGTATATTGTATTGTGTAGACACTGTGTGCAGTGTATGTCTATGTGGTCTTGTAAAGGCCAGAGGAGACTGGTTGTCCACCTCCATTCCTTTCTATATGATTCTCTTCAGGCAATTTTCCACTGAATCTGGAGCTCAGGTCTTACCTTCTCAGCTAACAGCCAACAAGCCTCACTGACTGGACTGTCCTCTATTGGGCTTCCAGACACACAAGCTTTTTGTGTGGATGCTGCCGGCCTGAACTCAAGTTCTTACTCAAGCAAATACTCCTCAGAACTGAGTCTCTCCCCAACCCTTTGCCAGCATTTCTAGGGTAGAAAGGCAAATCCCATGATTAGCCTTTTTACAGCATCCTTACCTGGTCATCATAGCGATATGTGAGGAACTGTTCCCCGGTGGTGTCTTCAAGGAAGCTTCCCTGAGGAGAGAGTGCAAACTCGGGAAGGAAATAGGCTCCGGGAGACTTCTCTGCTGAGGCCTGAAAGGCAAGGTCTCGTGGTCACAAATAAGACAACTGATAATGATCCTCTAAAACAACAAAAAGACTTCACCATAAACACTGTCCTCCCATGAGAGAGAAGTGACCTGAGATCAAGGAGCAAGGTGAGGCCCATCAGACATCAGTGCTGGGACACTTCAGACCAGGACATCCCAGATTGGTACACATGGCCCCTCCCCCCTTCTCCTCCCTCTGTGCTACCTTCCAGCATAGAGGCATATAATGATTACTTGTTCAAGTTTTATGATTGCAAATCTATTGCTTTTATGATTTTCTTTTCCTTTAAAAGCAAATTTGTCTTATTTTTATTCATGTGCATGCTTCCTGTCAGTCTGCATGTATGCCACTTGTATATAGGAGCCCCACACCTGTCTGCCTGTGTAATGGTACACTACACCTAAACAGGTACTCCAGAGCCTGTCTGTCTGTTATGTCATGTGTATGTAGGTACCCCATGAGAACGGAAAGGGGTATCAACTCCCCTGGAGAGGAAGTAACAGGAACAGAAACTGTCAGCCTATTACTGCCATGGACACGGGAGCTGGACAGGTCCCCAGAACAAGCCCAATAACTGCTGCTCCATCCCTCCAACCTCCTAGAATTCATTTTCTTTCATTCTTTTGCTCCTTCTTTCTTTCTTGCCCTCCTTTATTCCACTTTTTTCTGTTTATGTGAAAGTTTGGGCAAGTTTTTCCCACACTGAAAACAAGATGCATGTTCATTACAGGAAACTTAGAAAATGCAGACCACTGTAAAAGACAACCAAAAGACACCCACAATCAATCCCTGCAGCCCATAATAACAACTTTTAGTGATTTTTCCATATTTCCTTTGAGGCTTCTTTTTTAATCACAATACTTTGTATGTTTTTATAAAGACTCATGCTTAAATAAACCTGTTTCACAGATTTAGTTGTTCACAAGTTCAAGCCTCCATTTGTTCCTGGGAAGCTTACACGTTTGCAGGTAGAGCATTTGTCTGAAGCACTAATGGCTGAGGTCTTCAAGAGTCAAGAGGAGTATGCCTGGATTCACTCCCATCATGCCACCCAGCACACACCGGCAGAGCCAACCAAGAGCGACTGAAGGATGTGAGACCCTTTCCAGAACCTCTGCCTTGATTCAGCTAAGGAGAAACTTGACAAAGGAAATGACATTCCATTCCCTGTGCTCAGTCTTCTTCAGTCAACAGATTTGGAATGATGGCTACACACATCTGGACTGGGACCACTCCCCCTGCTTAGGAGTGTGAAGTAGAGGAGATCACAGGAGTTGCTTTATGGGAACTCTGCTTTCTGAAATAGAACGGTAGGGGAAAGCATTTGTGACAGTTCTGCTGTCCCAGGGGTCGCCTTCCCATAGTGCTTCAGTTAGGGCAGAAGCAGGGACTAGGGACTGAGCTGTGTTGGTAAAATGATGCTTGGTTGACATAAAACCCCCAACTTGATCCCCTTCACCAAATAAACCAGGTTCAGTGGAATGTCTATAATCCCAGCACTAGGAAGCTGGGGACAGGAGGCTCAAAAATTCAAGGATATTCTTGGCTGTATAGCTTGTCTAACTGAACAATAAACTTTGAAAAGAAAAATAAGCACACAATAGTTTAGTCAGGGGACATGGGACAGATAACTACTAAACTTAACAGCATCACACATAAAGAACTGGAAGATCTTCTTTATAAATTTCATTTTAAATAAAATTTAAATTGTTACTAGGGATTTAATACCACCATCTTGGCTTGCTTTCTACTGCTGTGATAGAATATTCTGACCAAAATCAACCTGGAGAAGAAAACATTGACTTAGCTTACATGTCCAAGTCAGAGTCCATCATGAAGGGAAGTCCGGACAGGAGCCTGGGGGCAGGAACTGACACAAAGGGCATGGCTACTTACTAGCTTGTTTTTCACGGCTTGCCCAGTTTACTTTCTTACACACCGTAGGACCATAAGCATGGTTCCAAATGTGGCACTGCCCACAGAAGTCTGGGCAGGGATATTAGATCATACTGTGAACCCTGAGTTTGCATTTGTGTTAATAAAATAAAGTCAACCTTGGGTAAAAAGGTGGGGCCAGCAACTAGTTGACAAGACATAATCATAGACAGTCAGAAGGGATCTGGAAGATGGATAGAGAGATGCACAGGAAGTAGTAGGTAGGGACCTTGAGTGTGGCCATCTTTTTTTGGTTTGGCAGAGCAGGAAGATACTCTCTTTTTCAGACACTGGCAAAGAAGAAAGGTCAGCTATTTGCTCCTTAACCTCTCTGAGCTAGCAAGTTTTCACCCCAGCCCCTGACTCTCAAGTCTTACTGATAAATAAAGTGATAGAATTTTAGTTCAAAACTCTATTTGGTGGCAACAGCAAGATTCAGGTCCAGCCACTGTGCTGACAAAAAAAAACCAGCCACAACATATATCAATCAATAAGATTCCCCACAGACCTACCCAGAAGCCAATCTGATAGAGGCAACTTTTCAGCTGAGCATCCCTGTCTCAAATGATTCCAGCTTGTGTAAAGTTGGAAAACAAGAACCAAAAACAATCAACTAGCATGATAACAATTATCTTTTATTAAATTCTAATTATTGTATGTGTATATGTGAATGAGCATGCATGTGCCACAACATGAATGTGGAGGTCAGAGGACAACATTTTGGAGTCAGTATTCTCTTGGGTCTCAGGGATCTCACTCAGGTTGCCAGCCTTGGCAATAAGCACTGTTACCCACTGAGCCCTCCCTGCAATACTGTGTTCTCATTTGATCCTGTTAGCATCATCATTCATAGAAGCAGGATTCTGAGAGTTGAGCAAGCACTGAGAAGTCATCCAGGCCCAAACTCTCCCTTTACAAACGGATAAGAAAAGGCTTTGCATGTACAGCATCATGAAGCCAAGCCTAAGCTAGAGCAGGAACATCTTCAGCCCTGGGAAAAGCATGGAGGAAGCATTCAGTTGACCATTGGGAAAATATATTCAGGACCTCTCCATGCCTGGTATGGTTCTTAGTAATGTGAACACCATGAGAAATATGGCAGCTAAGGTCTCTATTATCATGGAGGCTACCTTTTTAAGTGGAGAAGCTACATTAAAAAATAAGTGAACAAAAATTTAATGTTGTGTTATAAAATAAATACCCAAGGTATGACAATAGATAAAAGGGTGCTTGATTTTAAAGATGAAGGCCAGCAAAGCGTGCCTGAAAAGATATATATTTATTTCCTAAAGCAGAGAAAGAGATAACATGCAATATATATAATTTGGCCAGATAAAGAGCAATACTCAAAGCCCTCACTTGGAAAGGGAGTCAGTGGACCTGACGTACAGAGAGAAGGGCAATGTGGCTGGATGCAGCGTGAACCAGGAAAAACGGGCATGTGATGGAGAACGACAATGCAGCCATCAAAGCTTTGCAGGCCATCAGCAAAAGGGTGGAGAACCACAGCAAGTATTGAACACTGGCTAGTCTGTAAAGAAAGGGATAAAGGAGAACCAGACTCCTAAGGACTAGGTAAAAGATTTAGATACAAGAAATTGTGTTTCCTTGAGCTGAAATTATCCTTTCAATAAGAAGAAGCCAAGCAGGCATGCTGAAGAGGGAGGGATCAGAGTGTGAGCAGCCCAGAATCCCCCACTCTTTCCCTCTTCCTCATCACTGCTCTGGGATTTGGCTTGACTAGCTACCTATAAAGGTATTTAGGGGTGGGTGGTCCTGAGACAAGGACATCTGTACAAAAGAATGACACATAAGTCTGACCCCTTGGTAAGTCTGGAATGCCCATTCGGAGAGCCTGGGGCAGCTGCAGTATATGCAAGACTAGAATTCAGAGAAGAGATTTGGAAGTCATTGTTTAAGATCACACACACATACACACACACACACACACACACACACACACACACACACACACACACACACACTTACACAACTTTCAAAAATGTGCTGATCTAAAGAGACTATCTCACAGAAAATAAAAGATCATTTATTATACTGGGTCAAGTTTGAATAACCACAGCCCAAGAAATTAAGACATGTCCCCAAATTTGTTGGTGAAAATGCCACGGGGATGGAATGAGTACCCTCAAGCAGAGAAAGCTCTGCTCTATTATCTGATGCTCTATTAGCTTTAGGGATGGTGGAAGGTTGGCTGGAAGAAAAGTCAGGTCTGACACAGGTGGAAAGCAGAGAGACTGCTAAGAGACTAACAATTGCACAAGATAATTTGGTTTTAGATCTGCAACGTTCTAACACTCTACGGTCACGAGATGCTAATCAGTCAACCAGCCTTGCAGAATCTGTAGCTTTTTTCCTAGGAACTTTAGTTCACAGAAGGAGCAGGGTGGGGCCTGAGTAGTCTCCAAGCTTCATCTCTGAACTTCCACTGGCTCTTCAGACACCTGCTACTGTGGGGAAAGACACCTGCCCCCAGGGTCATTCATCTGTCCCCACCGATCCCTCTCTCTCATGCAACTTTCCTACCACTAAGCACATTTCTTCTCCTGAGCTCCTAGGCAGCCTGTCCTAGGATGAAAGGGCCTGTCCTCAACCTGGCTAAACCTCTACAGTCCCTATTAGCCCACCCCTCTGCAGCCAGAGTATTTATCTGCCCAGGCGTCTCTATAGCATCAGGAAACCAACCACAAACCCTTCCAAGCTCCAATGAGTCTTTTTGTGTCTTCTTTAACTCCAACTGGGGAGACTCCTGAGGCAGCCTCTCCCTTCCAAGGCCCATCTTGGTACTGTATGTCAGAGCTCTTGTTATAAAATCTGAGGACAGTACAGAGTCCATTGAGTCTTTACTCTGTACTCTACACAACCAGCAGTCTAGCCAATTGATGAGTTCAAGGTCAAGGACAGACCATGTCTCAAAGGAGATGAACTGCATTCACCAGCATGACACTCAAGGCTGTTCTCCATACACATATGACACATACATACATATGTGCATCATACATTCATATGTGCATGTGTGCATAAGTGAATGCACGCACACATACATGCATGCATACACACATTTTTTAATTTTAAAAATCAACTTTTAATATACAGCAAATTATATTGCATAAATATCAGGTTGAATTGTCAGAGCCTTAGGATATTCTCTAGTAAACAATCCTAGTCAACCTAGACAGCACACTTTGTTGACTTTCAGAATCTAAGAAAGGGGCTGAGATGGCTCAGTGGTTAAGAGCACTGACTGTTCTTCCGGAGGACCTGAGTTCGATTCCCAACATCCACGTGGCAGCTAATAACTGTCTGTAATTCCAAGATCTGACACACTTACACAGTTATGCATCCAGGCAGAACACCAATTCACATAAAATAAAAATAAATATTAAAAAAAGAATCTAGGGAAAAATTTTTTAACTTTAAAATGCATTATTTTCTAGTTCATAATAGAAAATATTCTCTATTGTGTCAAATTAAAGTAGTTGTCAGTTGTATGGTAGATACAGAAAAGTATGTGTACAATCCATGTTCGATGTACCACTGCATTCCTTTCTTATTTTCTCCCCCAAGTAGAACAGAGGATGAGGATGGTCAGTGGTGACAGTTTCCTTGGAGTCATCTGATCCCCCCCCCCCAGCTCTTACAAACTCTTCCCCTCAGGACTCAAGAGGCTAATGTGAAGAGGAGACACAAATACATTTTTTAAAGGAGAGAAGGCAGAAAAAAGACATTCATGTTTCTGAGAATCAACTATGAACTAGGATTTGTATTTTAAAAAAAAAAAGTCACTAGGCATGGTGGCACACACCTTTGATCCCAGCACTCAGGAGGCAAAGGCACAAAGATCTGTGAGTTCAAGGCTAGCCACTTCTACATATAAGTTTCAGGCCATAGAACTACACAGTGAAACCATTTCAAACTTGAAAAAATATAGTCTTGATTTTGTCCTCACAGATACCTCGTGAGAGAGTGTCATTAGCCTTGTGTCTCATAGATAGCAATGCATTTTAATAGGGGACAAAAAGAAATAAGTATCCCCCAAAAAATCTTGCTTCCTCCCTGGCTATTGTTGCTTGAACTTAGATTGATTTCATAAGCAATAAATGAACTACTGAAATATCAGATAGAGACAACATCCTGCTTCTTAAACTAAGAAAAAAAACTGCAACATATTCTCTAGGATTGTTCCAATAGAGATAAGGACCTGTTGTCATTCACATCCTGATGACAGCAAGAAAGATGGGCTCTTTGCACTCAGGAAGCACCTCCTCTGTTTCTGCAGAGACCCAGGAGTAGATTGCTCACCATCCTGCACCAGATGAGCTGTATCTCTGCCTGGATGTGACATGGTTCTTGGGAAAGCTGGGCTATCTGTTAGGAAAGATGGTCTGGTCCACTCATGGCTTCAGAAGGCTGATGCCCCTGACATTTCCACCCAGAAGAGAGGTGACTATTTAACTGTCAGAGGAACTCTAAGCATGTGGCTTCTTGTGAGATGAGGAGACCAAAGAGGTTAGGGCATCCAAGTAGCAAGAGTTACAGGCAAGGCCAGGGAGAGAGGCCAGATAGGAAGTGTAATACAGAGCTTCCCAGGGCGTAGAGCCAAGGCCAGAGAAAGGAGCTGCCAAAATGCATCATCCACACCAGCCACTGTCCACAGCTGCTGAGTCACCAGGGACAGAGGCAGGAGGAATCCAGATGAGCTCCGGGGACTATAAATGTGAGACTTGGGGATACAGCTGGGTCCTCCACTCCCACCCCAGCTGAAGACTGCAATTCCTAACAAGATGAAATACATACAGCCCAACAAGAAATAGATCGCTGCTGGAAGCCTCCACCTGTACCCTGTTAAGGACCAGGATAGGTTGTGAACATTATAAAATTTTGTAAGAATATACATTTGGTCTTTAACCACAGTTGTAAATTCTTTGGTTATAGAAGACACGTCTTTTGATGCCCCAGCTCTAGGTGAGCTCTTGGAAAACCCCAAGTAGGAGTTTGGAGGGCTGGTTTTGGGTGTCAACTTGACACAAGACAGAGTCATGTGGAAGGAGCCTCAGCTGAGGAAATGCCTCCTTGAGATCCAGCTGTAAGGCATTTTCTCAATTAGTGATTGATGGGAGAAGGCCCAGCTCATAGCGAGTGGTGCCATCCTTGGGCTGTTGGTCCTGGGTTCTAAAGGAAGGTGGGCTGAGCAAGCCACAGAAAGCCAGCCAGTATGCAGCATCCCTCCATGGCCTCAGCATCAGCTCCTGTCTCTGGGATTCTGCCCTGTTTGAGTTCCTGTCCTGACTTGCTTTGATGATGAACAGCAATGTTGAAGTCTAAGCCAAATAAACCCTTTCCTCTCCAATTTGCTTTTGGTCATGATGTTTTGTCCCAACAATAGAAACCGTAACTAAGACAGAGCTGGTTGGGACCAGCCATGTGGTAGAATGATTGGGCCTTCCATCTTATTCCAGCCACTGAACAATGAGGAAAAATGAAGGTACAGATGACACCAGAGATATCATTAACTATATCCACATAATGAAAGCTCCATAAAAACCCAGGACAGGGCTCAAGGGGCTTCTGGGTTGGAGCCCACCTATCCCTGCTCTTGGGACCATCTCTGATTTCTCCCATTTTTTCTCCTGTTCACTTGTATCCTGACTTGTCTTCTTTTTTGTGTATTTGTTTATTTGACTTGTTTGGTATTTGAGACAGTACCTGGTGTTGTAGCTCTAGCTGGCCAAGAACTTCGTTTATAGAGCAAACTTATAGTGATTCTCCTGCCTGTACTCCCAGATCCCAGTGTTAGAATTACAGTCATGTGACACCAAACTTGACTCTTAATTAAATTCTTGATTTAAAAAAAAAAAAGTTGGTAAGCATGAGGGAAGTATTTCCCAAAGTTCCATGAGCCACTATATCCAATGAGCAAACCCAAGGAGTATTTTGTTAGAGGGAACCTAGCTGACTGCCAGTGTAGACATGTGACACCTGTCTAGTATCAAATCTGGAGTTAGAGAGCAATTTTGTAGGACTGAACCCTCCATCTAGTGGGTCTGATGATGCCTTCAGAGAGACAGTTCCAGTATTGAATAGAGGACACCCAGCTGGTGCCTGCAGGAGAACTGGTAAGACTTGTACTCTTATGCTTTTTATGCCAGCAATATTGTGTTGACTGAAAAGCAGAGTAGGAAGAATCACTTTGTGTGGATCTCTGTTTTCTGTCTTTCAGGATGATGCCCTAAGAAGAGAGAGCTATGGAAGAGAGGAAGGTATTCCTATCACAGAAAACAGGACCTAAGGCACCTCAAATATCAAGCAGTCAGCAGTTAATGAGAACACATTGTGATTGCCACTGAAATCCAGCAAGCCAATTTGAACATTGCTGGCTTGGTCTGAACCCTGTAGGTGGGATACTCATCTCTCTCCAGAATGTGAGCTCAGCCAAGCACCACATCACAAACTTACAGAACCATGGTCAGTGAAGGCCCCCAAGTCTTTTTCCCATGGGCTGCTGTTGAACCACGTTAAACCATGTCCCTGCACTCTGGGCTGAGACTGGACTGGCCAACTTCCTGTTGCTCACATCCTCTTTCCATCTGGCTCATCACCCCGGCCTGTCAGGACTGTTTTGAGTCCCAGCTCCATCTGTGTATATGCATCGTTTTCTCCTGTTTCACTTCCACCCAAATGTGAGGCATGCTCTCCCTCAGCAGCCTTGTCACCAACACACACCCTGAGCAGGCACAGACTGAAGCCTGGTCCTTTGCCTGTCCCCAGGCCCACCAAGAATCTACCCTGGTCTAGTCTCCTCACTTCAGATGTCATCATGTTGGTCATTGGTGAACCAAGACATACATCACTTTGTGCTTGCATCTGGACATAAAGGTTATGGAGGGGTGATGCTGGATGGAAAAACTGAGATTCCATCATTCCCGAACATGACGGGAGCCAACAAGACAAAGCCTGAGCCTCGACTGCCGAACTCTGCCTGTGATGCCAGGGATCTGAGGAGGCCTTTCAAAGTTTCTGTCAGGGACATTACACATATGTGGGCCAGCTTCTAAACATGACAACCACACTCTGCAGAGGAAACATCTTCTGGATTGAGGGGACAGTCCTGCAGGTAGAGTCTCCTAAATGATGGCAATGCCACAAACCCAGAAATGTACAAGGACAGCAGAGAGAATCCCAAGCTCACAGTCAGCATCAAGTCAGCAAGGAGCCCTGCCTCAGGACCACTGGACATTGAGCCTCCTGGCCAGGGTAGCACAGGGGACTTTATTGTTCGTACTTTTTAAGGTCCAGAAGGGAATTAAAGTGACTTAATAGTCCTCAAACTCAGTGCCACACATCTTTCTTCCAGAAACCACAATGTGCATCTTGTTTCTTGAACCTGAAATGAAAGTTTAAAAAAAAAAAAAAAAACTTCCAGATAATTTTGGTTTTTAAGCAGGATTTCATCATTCTGAGACATTTAAGTATTTGGTGTCTGAAATTTCCTGATGAAATATAAAACACATTTGCTTTGGCAAGGTTGGGACGTGAAGGCGAACAAAGGAAGTTTTCACATTTTTTTTCTGATTTTTCTACAAATTAACTCTAGGACCAGGCATGGTAATACATGCCTGTACCCTAGCACTTGAGAAACTGAGGCAGCAGGATCTCTATTTACTATCAAGGAATCGTATCTCCTGGTACAGAGCAAGCTGTACCATAAGGCCTAACACCTTAAGCAACTTCTAGCTAGGTACAATCTCAACCAAAATACTAGTTTTACATTTGAGCTTCTTTCTAGGTGTCATGTGTTTAGAAGTATGAGTAGCAAAGCAGATAGGGAAGAGCCAGGCGGGTGTTCCAGAGAGAAGGTTCTAGCACTGTTAATACTTTACATTAAGGCTCTAGCAAATTGTTATTTAGATCTAAATGCCACTTACCATGCCTCCCTCCCCCCCTCTCTCTCATACACACACACACACACACACACACACACACACACACACACACACATACACCCTTACCCTTCCTCAGCCCTGACAGTCAGAGTTCTGAGCAGTCAATGAGATCTTGCTGAAACATATTGTGCCCTTCAGTTTCCTGAAAGGAAAAAAATTGAAAATGGGGTCTTCTTATTCCTCAACCCTTTGAGACTCCAGGGCTCAGCACAGGGCTTTATACATGCTTCTATATGGTTCTTTCCCAGAAGCCAACTGAAGCTACTGCCAACCCATCAGAATCCATGAAGCCATTGTCTGCACAACCCCACTGCTACAGGAGACCCCTGGCATAGTGTGAGGATTGTTTTAAGACTCATCTGTTACTCCAGACTGAAAGCCTCCCTGACAATACACAACCCTGACTCTTTTTTCCTGGGATCTGCACCCCATAATCTTAATGAAGAGTCCATTTTTTCAATCCCTTGAAGTAAGCTGACAATTTTGGAAACAGCTGCAATTTGCAAAACGCCACAAGGAAGTGGGTCTGCCTAAAATACCTCAGGAAACCAAACATGGCATCCAGTGAGGAGGAAAGAAATACCTCAGGTGTGAGATCTGGACACCTAACCCCTAGTTCCATTCTTCCCATTTCTGTTAGCACCCTTCCTGTCCCAGTGAGGGAGACAAGAACCCTGCCAAGGAGGGAATGTGGGTCAGGGATGCTATGAAGAAGTGAGGGGACCAAGGGCCCCATCATTCTAGCCCTAGATCACTGTAACACCCAGACAAGAGACAAGAGTTCTATGCTGAGGTGAAACATGATATGAGTCTGAGCAGAGATTCCATACCTTGCTGAAGGAGAACACTCTATAGGCCCTGCCAGGACAGCTGTGTGAAGGGACAACACTCTACAGGCCCTGACAGGAACTGTAAACCAAGGAAGAACCATATATATGCCCCAACATGAATTCCATGCGGAAGAAAAAAAACAATTGCTTTTGGTTCTGGAATCTGCACTTTGATCCTAAAGTGAAACTTGTATTTCCCCACAACCTCTTTACCACAGACACTCCTCCCTATCTCTCTGGCAAAGGCAAGGCGTCTTTGCCTAGTAAGTCAAGTACAAATAACTGTTTTCTTCTTATCAAAGCGATGAGAGAGATCCCAAGTCTTGGGGTTCATAAGACCTGTTACGTCACTCAATCAATATATGTTCATTATACTCTCATATGGTGGTTTGCAAATGCAATTCCAGCACTTGGGGTGCTGAGACAATAGGATGAAGTCTGAGTCTGAGGCCAGCATGAGCTACCGAATAACACTTCTTCTTACAAAAAGACATAAGTAAACAAATGATTGTCAGGTGTCTTCCATGTGTTCAGCGGTATTTCTAACACTGACATTTAGGAAAAAAATCAACAAAGCAGACAACAACCCTAAGGTGTTCAGAGTCTAACTAGGTGGAGCAGAAAGTAAACAGAGAAGCCAAAAGCATATGAAGTCATATAGAAAAGAAAGTGCTGGGGGACAGAATGCCAATGGCAGTTGTACATAGAGCAGTCAAGGCCGAGGTAGGTTGGAAGACCTTAGAGAATCATCTTTTTGTTTGAGTCTCTAAAAAATAGGAGTGTCTTGTTATTTTTCTTGGAGATCCCAGTGTGCCTTGGCTCCATGAGAACCTACCTAGGTTCTCAGGAAGCTATAAGCTTTGTGGTTGGCTCTATCTCCAGCACCAGGGGCCCTGACCAGGTTTAGATTTCTGCTCCTCAAGTCTTCTGCCTACCATCCTCTTCTGTCTGCCACACCTACTATTCCCTCTGCCTAGTGACCCACAGCCTAGTGCTGGTCACACCCTCATGACACAACCACAGCACATGTTTATAAGGCATGCCAACCAGTTCCTTGAAAACTGAGTAATCATCCACACATGGTGCTCTTTGTTGCCAACATGGAGGACAATTACTAAGTGTCATGCAAACATGCCCATAACCCTCATTTAACCCCCATGCATGAATCTGTGTTAATTCAGTAGCAAAAAAAGAAAAAGGAAGGGAGGGAGGGATGGAGAGAGGGAGGGAAGGGTAGGGAGGAAAGAAGGAAGGAAGGAAAGAAAGAAAAAACAGAGGGAGAGAGAGAAAGAGAGAAAGCATTGTAGTTATTCTTTGGCAATGAGACACCTCCCAACCTGACAACATCCAGAAACCCTCTGAGGACATATCCATGTTTATTCTGGGCCTTCCTCAGTTGTGAAGCTTTATTGCTTTCAGGAAACAACATGTCTGTGTGGCTGAAACCATGCAAGTTTTCAAAGTAAAGCAAGCCTCTGAAAAGAAGGAAAAGACAGAAACCGGCTGTTTTGTACATACTCTAAAAATCGCTCATATTCACCATATGCTGGTTTGTTTTTCTAAGTTTTCAAGGCAGGAAGTATGCAGAGAAATGGTCAAACATGGATGCTCAAGCCTTCTAGAGCATTCTTAAGCAAGTAAGATGGCAGGGAGATAATGGTTTAGACTTGGGGTGTCTGTCCAGGTATAAATGGCAACACTCAAAGTTTCATGAACCTCAAAACTAAGTTCTGTGAACATCAAAAATCTTGAAGTTTAGCATAAAATATAAACAACTTCCTAAAGATAAAATGTGATGCTTTCATAATAAGATACAAATATATCTACCTTTTGCAGCCCAATGACCAGAATACCACACTTGGGCTCTAAATCAGCAATGTATGAATGGCATCCTTACTTAAAAGGATACTATGTTACAACATTATATATCCTAAAAATGGGGAAAGGGGAAAACATGCTAACTACTGTGGTGATATTTTGTGTACCCTCTAAGAAACAAAGCTTGCCTAAAGATCAGACTGCAGAGCCATCTACAGAGTTAGCCATAGAGGTCAGGTAGTGGTGGCAACACACCTTTAATTTCAGCACTAGGAATGTTGAGACAGGAAGTGATATGGCTGGGCAGAGAAAAGAATATCTTTTCTCAGTGGAATGAGATAAGAGTTTGCCCTTCCCTTTTGATTGAGGATGCAGAACCATTCAGCCTGAGGATTCAGTAGTAGTGAGACGTTTCTCTGGTGGCTTGTTCCTCTCTCTCTCTCTCTCTCTCTCTCTCTCTCTCTCTCTCTCTCTCTCTCTCATCTTCAGGAAAGCTTTATTTCTTAAAGAATAGACAAAATATCACCACAAACTATAGTCCTTGATTAGATTTTATGTTAGAGGTAAAAATACATCACTGGATTTAAATTGACATACTTTTAAAGTATAATTTTTAATTTCTTAATATAATTAAATTTCTTTTGGGTCTTTGAAACAGAGTTATACTATGCTGTAATTGTTGCAATATGAAACTGTCACTTAGTTTCAAAGCCCAAATAAACATTGAGTTCATTTAAGTCTATGATCCAGGTATATGGAAAGTCACATTTATAAATTAGACCCACATGAAGACACTAGACAGCTGTTGCAATTAGTGATGTGAAGCTCAAGCCACCTCCACGAGAAAGTGAGCATATGGATGGCCACTCATCAATTCATAGCCCCAGGATTTTTTTTCCAACATTGCTAAACAAGAAAAAGAAGGCCAAGTGGATTCAACAGCCCCCCCCCTTGCAGGCAGGCAGATAAGAAGATGGAGGAGGAGTCATGTTTCTTTACTGTGCTTTTGAATTATTAAAGTAATATTGTTGCTAATTTTTTTTAATCCACTGAAGAAAAAAACAAACTAAAAAGAAAACCTATGATGCCTTTTGTCATAAGTCACTGTAGTTTCTTTAACCAAAATCAGGCCCAGAAGAGAAATACATAAATATCCTCCAGGTGTCAAAGGACTGGAGCTACTATACTAGGGTCAATGAAACAATGTATAAAGTTAACTTCTAGACAAGGAAGTGAAGTCAGAGAGCTCCTGGGTTGCTTGCCCTCACTGCTTCCAGGATGGTTTTGTGTTCCCGAAGAGGTAGCTTGTATATTCTTAAAAAGTCGTATGTCTTCTTAAGATCTTGGGCTTCTCATTCATAAAACAGACTGAGAGCCATTCCCCCCCGCCCCCAAAACAATTGCTGTGCCTCTAAAATTCCCATGGAAGTGCTCCTTAAGCCAAGTGGGGCCACGCAGATGATCAATGCTATGCTTATTAAGATCCTAGAGTTCCAAAAGTAAGTTTTTAATTTGCGAGTTAATGCAAACATGCACCGAGTTCTTTCCATCACAGATGCTGTACTATCCGTGAGAGCAAATACCACACGCCAGTGCTGTCAGACTGCTCCCCATCTGGGTTTGAGTGTGGACTGAGAGCCAAGCAAACAGTAAATTTAGTGATACAAGTAGTCACGTGATAGAAGTCATAGCATAGAGGAAAAGACAGAACAATTCGGTGGCACAGCAGGATGTTACAAATGCAGTCGCCACCAAGGAGAGATATAAAGGACCAGTAGAATTCATCCAAAAAAAACAGAGAGCAAATGGAGAAACAGAACCTTTTCAAAATCATGAGCAAAGATAGGAAGCTGGAGAGAATAGGGCAAGTTGGATGGATGGAACACAGCCTGGCATAGCTGGAGCACAGCCCTGATATCTGGAGCACAGCCCTGCATCGCTGGAGCACAGCCCTGATATCTGGAGCACAGCCCTGCATCGCTGGAGCACAACCCTGAGAGTTGGAGCACAGTAAGAGAAATGGGAAGAAGAGAACATGGTGAACCATCAGGATCCTGAAGAAGAATGAACAGCAAGTCATGGAATCCATGTTCTCGTTCAGAAGACTGGGGGTGGGGAATTACGATTATAGGTAGAAGGAGGAACGGGTGACAGAGACAGGGAAATCAATGAAGGGATCAATACTACTCGGGGGTGAATTCACGCACCAACAACTGAGAGAGGGAAATGAGCCATAATGAAATATCTCAGAACACGGGGTATGAAAAAAATTATCCCATTCTATATGACATATATAAAAACTATAAATAAAAACTGAACAGGAAGAAAGAAACAAAGGAAATTTAACATTCTTCTCATAAGAAAAAAAAAACCAACAGAGTCATATGAATTTTAGAGTGAGTACCATAAAGCCTGAAAAATATAATTCTTGTGTTTAAAAAAAATCCTTTCAGAGCAAAATAAAAAGTAAAAACACCCAGTTATCCATTTTGTGACATTATCAAAATCTTGCTAACAAAACCAAACACCAGTGGCATGAGAATGAAAATCACCTATCAATCATTTCCTCCTTAGAAGGAAGGATTCCTAAATCACGGCAGGATGGATCAATGCATGGTGCTGTATTCATAACCAAGAGGACAACAGAACAGAAACAGTGAGTGAGCTCAGCTTCCCATGTCACTGGAGATAAAACTTAAAACCACAACACTGAACAGCACTGATACTGTATGATTTCATGTGTACAGAATCCAAAACAAAATAACACCAAATAATATGTTGTCATAAACACACACAAGTGGCTAAACTCTAGTGACAAGCAAAGGAATCAAGACACAACCTTTACCTTTTGCTATGGTTACTTCAAAACAGAGAAAGACATAGTAAGAAAAGAGCGCTGACTTCAGCGCTGACCAACTCCTCTTAATGACCCGTGGTGGGTACATGAGCAAGCATGAGATCATGGATCCCGGGCTGCCGCCACATGGATGGCTGTACAAGCTGGGCACTCCACTAATGTATATGGTCATGCTGCGGCTTGAGTAGGCAGCATTCCCCAAGGGATCCTGTCTTTGAACACTTGGTCCCCAGATGACGGTGCTATCTGGGAAGCTTGTTGAGTCTTTATTGGTAGAGCCTTGCTGGAGGAAGTACGTCATTGGAGGCGGGATTTGAGGTTTGAAAGCCTAGTCCCATTTCCTGTTCACTTTCCACTTCCTGACTGTGGATGCTGTGACAGACTGGCCTCTCTGCTGCCAGGCGTTACCCACCATGACAAGTTCTTTCTGGCCTGGACCTGTGAGCCAAAACAAACCCTTGCCCCTTACGTTGCTTTTGCTGGTGTATTTTTCTACAGCAACGGAAAAGTGATGACTGTTACCTACCTTTAAACATCCTATCACATAAGTGATTTTGTAAATATACATATGTACGGTAAAATAAATTTTAACCAGAATTATATGTGCATACATAAATATTTAATATTAGATAAACAAAGCCCTTTTGAGGGAATGGCAGATTACTCAATAAATTATTTTTTTTCCTTCTTTATTTTGTATTTATCAAAAAAAAACAGTAAAAAGAATTTAAAATGTGGAAGAGTTAACAATAACTATACAGAGGATAAGAATCATAAGCATGGCTTATCAAGGGTGGAAATGCAAATAAGATTGCTACTCATATATTTACTTTGTGTTCAGCTTTCCCTCTGAATTTTTTTTTCCATCCCTGTATATCCTTATTCAAGGTCCCTTACCCCTCCCACCACATCTGGTCATTTTTCTTCTCTGCAACTCCCTCAATAAATTCTTTAGCACACTTGGTAAAACCAGGAAGAAATGGTGAACACAGATCTTTCCTGTGCCAAAATTAATTCATATGGATAATATATATAATATATATAGAGAGAAAGATGTATACAATAATTTTACCATTTTCTTGAATTAAGAACTGTGAAAGGCCCCACCATCAATCTAAATTGTTTTTCTACTGAAAGTTACTTTTCTTTCTGAAATTTTAAACATATTTGTAATCACCAATTGAAAGTATTTACCTGATACATCTGACACCACAATCTCAGGAGATTGAGTCCCGTTGAAAGGCTTCCTTCCATATGTGTGGCCACAGTTTTGAAGTACACCCATGTGTCTCATAAGGCTTTGTTAAACCCAGAATTTTCTTCATAACATCTTCATCTTCATCCAGCTGAAATGTCTCAGTCCATAGCTCTTCATTCCCGCCCAGGGAGCCTTTTCGTTCCTTTCTCCACACTCACGGCAGCTTCCTGCTGACCCCTCTTTCTTTCTCAGGTACCCCAGCTCCCTCCATTTCTCTTTCTCCTTCTGTCGGTTCTAGAGTCTAACTCTTACATCTCCTGCTCTGTCCACAGGTCTCTCAGGTTTTTCCTCTCCTGCTTCCTACTCTGTGGTTCCCACTGTGCTTCCTTTAGCTTCTTCCCCCAACTTGCACTGCAAAATCTCTTTTCATTTTTAGTGTAAGAGGGATGCTGGGGATGGAATGGGATCTCCATAAAGGCTGTTGTATGTGGTTTGTTCTCTTTCTCTGCCAGGACTCTACCTGCAAGAGACATCTGTCCTAGATGTGGAGCTTCATAGCCCAGGGGATCCTAGGTCCCTTGAACATAAACACTCAGACTTCTTTGCTTATTGCTCAAATACCTCACAAGAAGCAACCTGAGGAAGAGGACATTCACTGTGGCTCCTATTTTAAAGGCACAGCCCATCATTATGGAGACTGCATGGTAGGGCAGCCCCATGATGGGCAAAGGGCACATCTAAGATTTCCCACTTCCCAACAAAACAGAAATCAGAGAGAATTGACAGAAAGTAGGACCTGTCTATAAAGTCTCAAACCCAAACCACTGTGATCCACTTGCCTTTGTGAGGATCCACTAAAGTCCTACAACTTCCTCAAACAGAATTTCCAACCAAGAAACAAGTATTCAATCATATGAGACGATGAGGGGCCAGTTTGCAGTCAAAGCACTATCTGAGATTAAGCTCTACATGGAGATCATCTTCTACTGAGAAGGGGATGTAGAGAGCTGTTGGTTGTGATGGGAGAGAACAGATGAGGAAATAAATATGCCTTCTCTTGCCAAGCAGCCACACACAGAATCCTCTAGGCACACTAGGCAATCAAGTATTCAGAATGTGACCAGTGTTCATTACAATGAACTTGAGGCATAATATGAACATTTGATTTCCAAACAATAAACAAAAAAGGAGAAAAGAATATAAGTCATTTAGCGCTCTCATGTTGGTTACATGTTAAAATAACATTTGCATGTAGTGTGGGCAATGAAGTTCAAACCTGACATTGACTTCTATTTACCTTGACTTGTTTAATTCAGCTACTGGAAGGTTACGGTGGGCTGTGGGCTATCTTGTATTGAATAGCACTGTTTTGTGGGACACAGAGGTGGTTGATACGTCTCTGACATTTACAGAAAAAAAGAATCTCACTTATCTAAGAGGGAAGTGTCTGTAATACTCCACTTACCGAGTTGAAGTTTGCATTTCAAGACTGATAATTTTTTTGGATTATCAGTTTTATTGGACTGAGACACTCTTGTGTAAGGGTGGGAGGGTGGCTTTATATGAAAAGTACTTGCCACACAAACACGAAGACACAAGTTTGATTCCCTATACTCATGTAAAATCTGGGCATTATGAGATATGCCTGTAACTCTAGAACTGGGGAAGAAGAGGCAGGAGGATCCCTGGGACTTATGGACCAGCCAGTCTAGAAAATTAGTGAGCCCACGTTCACTGAGAGATGTTGTCTCAAAAAAAAAAAAAAAAGTTGAAAGTGGATGAGAAAAACACCTCTGGCCTCCACATATTTAAACTTACGTGATCTCTCTCTCTCTCTCTCTCTCTCTCTCTCTCTCTCTCTCTCACACACACACACACACACACACACACAAACGGAAACAGCAGAACACTAGCAGAGCACCTTTGAGTGTGTTAGTAATGGTGTTTCCAAAGAGCATTCACTGAGAAGATCTGCCCTGAACATGAGAGGCAGATCCAAGACCTCTCAGAGGTCCGGGACCAAAATGCCAGCCTCTCCTTCCTCTGCTTCTCTTGAACCCAGATGTGAACAGGCAGCATTATACTCCTCCTGCCGTGCCTCCCCACTACGACTGACCTCCTACTCCAATCATGAGCCAAAATAAACCTCCTCTCCCTCAAGCTGTTTCTTGTCATATATTTAATCGCAGCAATGGAAAAACTCAGTGGGTTTAAAAATAACTGGGAGGGAATGGTTGTGAGGGGGTAGGGAAAGAACTGGAGGAGAGGAAATGGGGGCAAACTTTGATCAAAAGCACATTATATGCATTATGAAATTTTAAAATAAAAACACGTTTCAAAGTAAGCAAGGCAGAGACTGAACAGGTGATAGGAAAGACTGGAGGAATGAGGAGACGCTCTGGGCTTAGATGCCCTGCCCAAGAGGTGATCCCACTACACCTCACTACCAGGTCAGACTGAAAATGACATCATTTCAGTCTCACACCAGCGTGAAAGACTTACCGTAAAACAATACGCTGCAAATTAACACCCCAAGCCCGCAACCTGTGAACCTGAACAGCTCTGCTATCCCACTCTCTGAACAGGATGCCAGAAAGCAGCCCATCCAACTGGACCAAAATAATAGCTGGCTGTAACACAAATGCAGCCTATAACACGAAACATTGTGCATTTTGGAAGCTGCTGAGTGTATTTCAGTGTGATTGTAGTAACATCTTTTACCTAGATGATGTCTGACAGTTTATTGTGAACCTGCCCTGTGCCTAACAAGCCACTAGTCACAGCTAAAAACACCAGAACGATCGACTGTTGACAGGAGAAACTGCAGTATGAATGAATCACAAACCTCCTTTGGAGAAAATCAATCCCTGGCCCTCCTTAAAGGCAGATCCAGTCTAAAGAAAAGTATCTAATTGTTCAGAAGGAGAAGGCATCTGTGCTTAAAGGCTCACCTGCATCCACTCAGAGGTCTGTGATAGGTTGTAAAACAGAGTTATCTGCTGCCTGTCTGAGCCAGAACTCCAATCTGTGAGGAAAAGACCATACCGGGAGGAGAAGGGAAGAAGAAGAGGCTGGAGGGAGCCCATCACGGGGTGTCTATGTGCACTTCAAGAAGTCTCAAAGAAAGGAGGCATCCTGCTCCTCAGGCTCATTGTGAGGAAAGTGGGGAAGGCAGCGACCACATTATCAGAGCCCATCGCATGGAATCCTGGCTCATAACTAGACAGCCACCACAGCTCATCTGAACAGCTCCAGCAGCCCTGAGAGGTACTGGAAATCACCTCCAGTACTTTCTAAAATGAAGACAGAAAACCCAAGGCCCCAGAGGTAAGGATGCCTGAGTGCTATCTAATAAGAAACAGAGGCCGCCAGGAAGCCCATTCATTTCCTTTTCACAAAGCCACACAGGGTGCAGGATAAATTTGCTGGGGAGGAAGAAAAGACTAAACATTTAGAATGAAATATTGAAGAATCGGTGTGGCATCAAGTTAAGAGATTTTTTTTTTAAATGACACACACAAAAAAGGCAAAATATAAAAGACAAGATGGGTAATCGCTCATGCACTCATTCAGCAAACATTTTTGAATAGCTGCCACATACCACACGTTAGGTACTTGGATATATCAGTGCAAAACAGGGATCTGAAATCCCTGATGATACCGTAGAAAGAAACTACACTAAATGGATGTTTTTGTACAACATAAAATGTTCAGAAATATAGCCTGTAATATGAGAAAAGATACAAAACCAGGATAATGTTAATTTATTGATGTTAACTACTGATAAAAAAAAGGCACAAAGCATTCATAGAACATAGAAGTCAAAAACTACAATGTAGCAGTATGGAATGACAGAAACTTCACAGGAAACACAGATAATAACATTAGAAGGATGCCATCTTAGAACCATGTAATGGGAACATGAGACACAATGGTACTGTGTCAGAAACTATTTGGCAATGATAATGGGACCCTTTATTTAGTATATAGACCACAAATTTGTATCAAAACATTGCACATTTGTATTTGTGATAACTAGTAAAGTTTAATCAGTTTGCCTGCCAATTCTACTTCTTAGATTAGATCTTAGAGAGATTATGCACACAAAAATGTTCAGAATTGTTTGCAAAAGTAAATTAGAAAGAATTTAAATGAATAGGCCAAAAGGAAAATAAAAATAAGTTTAGATGTTCGTGTGCTGCAAAATATCATGTTATAGTAAAAAATAAAAAGATTACTTAAAGCTGTATTTAATAATATATATGGACCTCACTATTGCTAAGCAAAAAAACTCAAGTTGCAGAATATTGTCATATAATTTCATGTATTCTGTTTCTGTAAGGTTTTCAAACTATAAAACGGCCATGAATGTTTTGTTTTGGCTTATAGCAAATATTTAAAATTAAGGAAAATAAATAAAATCTCAAAATTTAAAGTAATCATATCCTCTAGGAACCTAGACAAAGAAAAGAGACAATGTGGAGCTTTATGTGGACAGTGTTTTATTTATTAAGCTGAGAAGTGTAGCATGAGGGTCTAGTATACTATTATTTGATCTGATTTAATTAGCATATATACATGTCTGTCTGTCTCTGTGTGTGTGTGTGTGTGTGTGTGTGTGTGTGTGTGTGTGTGTGTGTACCACATATGTGTAGTGCCCACAGAGGCCAGACAAGTGTGTCAGAATTCCTGGAACTGGATGGTTGTGACTCATCATGTAGTTACTAAAACCCAGGGAATGGCTCGGCAATCTCTCCAGTGCCTGCTCTAATTCTTAAAAGAATTACATAATTATTCTGTTCACAATAAAAAGTTTACATCATTTGCATAGTAAGCCAATTTAGCAAACTAAGGCAACATTTCAAAAACATAGAACAGCTATGAGGTATAGGCAAGGATGCTCAGAAGATAAAGTAATGCCATCTTTGTGACTTAGTGATTATTGCAATTATGACTTTGGACTTCAGATATACTAGGAAGTTCTGAGATGGACCACCGACATGAAGTTTATAGCCTGGAACTTGTACTGCCTGAGATATTACCATATGACAGAGGAATTTTATGTAGTTTTCCTAAAAGCAGAATAAGAAACCCACTGAAATCAAAGTAAACTGTTCTGGCATGCAAAGGGTAACCCAGGCTTTTAAGCTATTTTGCAGCAAAACCCAGATCTAATTTCATAGTCTCCTATGGAGATGCCCATTCCGGGAGAGCTTGGGTTTTAAACATATGGCATGGGTGTGAAAGGGTCACGAGATGATCCACTGAACAAGTACTGATGGGGACAGAGTCACAGAACAGACTCAACCTGAACTTCTTCCAGGAAGATAGTGATTTACAAATGAATCCTACTGTGTCCCAGGACCTGTGCTAGACTGAAATGATATTCCAAGGCCAAGGGGTGAAGAAGGAAAGTCAAAGTCCGATGAGGAAGAGAAGGAATTGCTAATTGCTGTGTATAGAAAGAACTCAGTTGCAAGGTAGAATACTGTGAGGTTAGTGTTGTCACCTTGACAGGATCTGGAATCACCTGGGAGACCAAGCTCCAAGCACTCCTCTGAGGGATTATTTAGGAGCATGGTGGTGTGCAGGCAGCCCTGGTGCTGGCTACATCCTGATCAGAAGGCAATGGTAAATGAACTATGATAATGAGTGAAGCTGGAGCAAAGGAGAGCTCAATGCCAACAGTGACACACTTCCTTCAACAAGGCTACACCTCCCAATAGGACCACTCCCTATGAGCTTATGGGGGCCAACAACATTCAAACTACCCCAGGGCCTTCATCTTCACCTTCACTGTGGCAGGCAGCGATCCTGGACAGTAAAGATGGGGAGTGAGCTGAGCACTGTGTCTGTCCTTTGCTTTCTCCATCTTGACTGTGGATGCGGTGTGACCAGCTTGGTGAGGCTCCTGCCACTTGACCCCTTCACCTCGGTGGACGGCACCCTTGACCTGAGAGCCAGAATTGACCCTTTTTCCCCAAAATTGCTTCCATCTGAGTATTTAGTAACAGGACCAGGGAAGAACTAAGATGAACGGGAGGGGATGGAATTCCTGGTGGTGGGAAGAACAGGAAAGATTTTGTAGACGGCTTATAGCTTTAAGGACATCAAGGATCAAAAAGAAGCAGGCAGAAGGCCATGGGACAGCAGAAGCTCAGTGTGACTCCAGCGTGGGTTCTCCATCCACACTGCTCACAGGGAAGAGTGGTTCCTGCTCAAGGCCAGAGCAAGAACTTGGAAGCATGCCTCCAGACTGTTAGAAACACAGGTCTGAGGAGGCATGGCCTCTTACTCATCACTAATGTCTTGAGTGTGTGTTCAAATTCCAAATATTTCCAAGTCACTATCCTGGAGCTCATCAACTCCCAGAAAAGATCAAGTATATCTTAAAGTCATTTTTCCTGCATCGTGAGGCAATTGGCCTACCTGACACTGGCCTATAAAACCGTGGTTCTCAACCTTCCTAATGCTGTGACCCTTTAATATAATTCGTCATGTTGTGGTGACCCCAATCATAAAATTATTTTTATTGCTACTTCATAACTGTAATTTTGCTGCTGTTATAAATTTAACATAAATGCCGGATACGTAAGCCCTGTGAAGAGGTCTTTCAAGCCCCAAAGGGGTCACAACCCACAGGTTGAGAACTGCCTCTATATAGGGACAGTGAATGAGAAGCAAATGGTGTCTCTTTGTGAGTTAGAAACAATGTTTTTGTAACTGAAGAAGTAAGAATAGCTCACTTCTAAGAAAGCCAACATTTGTACAAAAGCTAGTAGATGACATCTGTTCACTTTCGGAAAATCTGAGGTAAACAGCATGATCCAAGCCAAGCCAAGGGAAACACCAATTAGTATTATTTAGACTACCACACCGCCATACTCCCCTGCACAGTAAACATCAAATCCATCTCCAGTTAAACACTGCTGCGCAATAAAAACACACCAGGTTCTCTTTTCTTCCGGTATACTGGTCAGTTCAGGAGCTGCACATCTGAGACATCAGTTTCCTCTGGTTAAATTCAGACTGAAACTGTTAAGAGCAAATAGCCTCTAAGTTGAAATATTGTGCTATTCTGAGAAATAGGATAGACATTCACACAGCCCTAAACACTCTATTACCCCTCCAAAAAAAACCTGTCCCTCTGCCCAGAGCACACGCACTGCACCATCTGCCTATGCATCACTCAGTCCCTCTCAGGTATCGCATGGGGGATTGTGGAAACCAAGTGCTGTTTCAAGCGACCCTTCAGTAAGAGCCCAGTGCTGTGCCCATGACCATGTCATTAATCTCACTTCTTTTATGTGCGCTTTGTATCAACTAGGTCATCTCAAGAACCAATATTTTGAGAGGCAAAGTTCATCTAACTTCTATAAGCAAAACTTGGTACAATTGTTCTACTTTATCGAGGGTCATTGCTACTTTCCAAGTGTGCACTCTATGAGCTGGGCAACTGTATGTATGCCCACTCTATCATGGGCATACATACACTGGGGGTGTGGGGCAGAGCTACTTGGTATGTATTGAGTTTGACATTGTCTACAGCTTTAAGCATCCACCAGATGTTGAAGTGCATTCTCTATTGGGGGCAATGTCAATCCTGGTAGGCTCCTTTGGCAGGGTCGATATTTATCAGTGAAAGAAAGCAAAACGGGAGAAGTGGGATAGTGAGTGAGAGAGATGGAAATAAAAGAAAATGTGTGGAGGGAAGAGGCAGGCAGAGTAACTCAGCTGCTAAACACTGGCCCTGATGCCACATGCTGTCCAGAGCGAAGTCTGTAACTTCTGTTCAAAATGCCCTAAGTGTGCAGACCAACACCAAAGTCTAGTCATGTCCTAGTAAAGGTACTAGAAGCCTCAGAGAGATAGAAAAAGAATATTGGAGTATGGACACAATAGACAAACAAACTTTCATGTCCCTTCTTTTTAAGCCTTCCTAATGCTGTGACCCTCTAACGCAGTTCCTCAGGCTGTGGTGACCCCCCAGCCATAAAATTATTCTGCTGCTACTTCATAAATTTTGCTACTGTTGTGAATCATAATGTAAATGCCTGAAATGCAGAATTTTGATATGTGACCTCCCTCCAAGCGGTCACACTGAGATTTACAGCTAAGTATACCTCTGGGTATACTACAGCACAGTGTAGCAGAGTTAGCAAATGCAGGAACACATTCTAAGAAGTAGAAAGAAGGCAGGCTGAACAGGATCCCCAAGACTTGAGGGATAATATTTTGGTGGCTTCTCCACGTTTTTCCTTTTCACAGTTGTTTTTTGTCTTATTCTTTGTTGGTCTGTTAGTTTTGTTCCTGGTTTTGTTTTGCGTTGGGTTGGGGTTTCTGTGAGGCAGCGTCTCATTATGTAGTTCTGGTTGGCCTTGAACTCAGAAAGATCCACCTACCTCTGCTTCCCAAATTTTGGGGTTAAACGCTTTTGTGCTCCACGTAGTTTGAGCTGAGTGCTACAGAACCCTGCTACTCAGAAATGCCACTAAACACAATAGAAGACGAAAGTAGGAAAAGGGTGCTTTCTCTAGTTGAAGATCCTATGGAGCTAGCCCAGCCAAAAACCATCCGAGCTGAGTGAAACCATGATTGCCACTCCATCACCACCAGCTGCAGCAGGGCTAGCAGAGAATAGAAAGCCTGAACTTGGTTCCCCAGTCAGGGAAGGGGACAGTCCAGGCATAATCCCTGGTTACTGATGTGGCAACATAGCTGCTTGACATGGTGCTGTGACTGGGCCCTGCCTACCAACCGCTGGTGCAGCTTTCCTGTCCAAGAAGAATCTGGGAAGATGGGAGGGGCCTGCAGAAATCTAGAAAGTCCCACACAGATCCCCACCCAGCCCACAAATGGAGCTGGAGAATGAACAGTTACAAGAGATTTAGAGCGGACCACAGTGTGGAACACCACTGAAAGGGGGGAGGAAACCAGAAAGTACTATGTGGAATCTACAAATTAAACTGTCTTTATGACTATGACCCACAAGTGCAGTAAAAGCCTGTACATTAAATCTAGACTGAGTCCCTGGCTGTTGAAATACAGCATAAAAGGTACTAAACCTAAACAGAGCTGATGGCTATTAAAACTAGAAGAAAGATTTAAATAAAACCAAGCAGCATCCAGAGTCTCTTAACATAATCTCCAAAATATATAGGGTATGATTAAATAATCACTTCCAATATAACAAATAAGCAAAGTTCTAATGTGAATTTTAAAAACTAATCGTCAGATGTCCCTACTGGAAGAACTGGGAATTCAAATATCTGCAAAGATGCTAAAGCAACTAACCTCCATGACAGCTACAAACACTCTCAAGACAAATGGGGAAAATTTAAAAAAAATACCAAAAAGAAAAGAAAGGGTATAATGAACTAAATAGAAATTGTAAAACTGAAACTAAAACCTTAATCTTTTTTAAAGCCACTTCTAGATTTTTTTTTGTCACTTTGAGTTGGCAGATGAGCAAAGTCAAAGAAAGATAAATGACACAATCTAAATAACAGAAAGCAAAATGAAAGTTAAGTTAATGGGACATGAGGGACCTCCAGGACAATAGCAAAAGATGTCGGACATCAAGGTCCACAGAGTAAGAGAAGCAGTGCAGAGATGGGAAAATGACTGAAGAAATTAATGCTGGAGTATTTGGGGGAAATACCTAAAACTAAAGAAACATAAGAAGACACATGCCAAACACATAAAATCTAAAGACAAAGAAAGATCTAAACATGAGCTAGAGAGAACCATGTTCCATCTACTTGGAAAACAGACAATGACCAGCGGTGTTCTGGTCCTAAACCACAGAGGCCAGAGAGGGAAATGGGACAGAATGCTTCAGATGCTCAGAGGAAAGGGCTCTAACCCAGCACATGATCTCTATTCAGCACAACGACCTTTCAAAATCAGGCCATTCTACGGAAATCAAGACAAAGAATTTATCCAAAGAACCTGTCATCAAGGAAAGACGAAATATAATTTTAAAAGGAAGGAGGGAGGGAGAGATGGAGGGAGGGAACGAAAGATGGATGGATGGATGGATGGATGATGGATGGATGGATAGATGATGGATGGATGGATGGATGGATGATGGATGGATGGATGGATGATGGATGGATGGATGGATGATGGATGGATGGATGATGGATGGATGGATGGATGATGGATGGATGGATGGATGGATGATGGATGGATGATGGATGGATGATGGATGGATGATAGATGGATGATGGATGGATGATGGATGGATGGATGAACACTGTAACCAAAGAGGGCTTTAAACTCCAGAGGGGAAGGAAAAAAAATCACACAATGGGCAAACATAGGAGTGAGGGTAATAGAACAATCTTTTAATGAAGTTTTTTTATATAAATGTTCTATAGTTGACATGAAAACTGCATCATATGATATGTTGTTCAACATATTTAAGATAGAGGAGAGAGTTGGGAAATCTAAATCAAGATGAGGTCTGTAAATTTTACTACAAGAGGCAACTTGTTGGCATCAGTAGATGGTGATAAAACAGCAATCAGGACAGAACGGCAGAGACAGAAAGGAACAGAAATCAGAGACCTATAGACAAATCAACATGGAAGGCTAAAAAATATTCTGATGACTCACAGGAAGGAAGGGGAGGGAAGAATAGTAGAAATGAAGACAGTATAAATAATAAAATGTCCAACTCCTAAGATACTCCTAACATAACTAATCAAAATACAGCAAATATGCAAGTAAACTGCATAGAACCTGGCAGGGTGGATATTTTTTAGTGAGCCAACTACATATAATCTATAAAAAACTCACTCTGTATGTGATGGCAGGTTGAAAGCAACATGACAAAAATATACATCTACTAAGTTCATAGTATATTTGACGGCAATTTATAAAGGTAGGACTTTATTAACAGAAGACAAAGTGAACTTCAGATCAAAGAATATCATGAGGGTTATGAAGAGCAATTCCATTGAAAACAGGAAGGAATTCTCGATGTGTACATGCCAAGCAGCAGAACTCAAAATACCTGAAGTTGATTAATCGTGAAGATGTACAGATTTATACTGTAGTGTTGTTGGACTAAGAAGTTCATCAGCTCTCTCAGAAACTGGTCGAGATCTCTGAGATGGTCAAGAAAGCAAGCAATCTTAAAAGATATGAATTGGAGAGTGTAAATGGCAGGGCAAAGCCTTGGAGTCCCTGTGTGCTCTGTCATAGATTCTCCTTGATCACAAGGTGGGGTTACAAGGAGTTTTAGCTTTCTTGCTATGCAAGGATTTCTTTTATAGGATGCACTAAGTAGGTGCTCATGGTCTGTCCCTTGGATTTTCATTTTCTCTTTAGCTCCTCGGAGATGCACAAGTTTGAAATCAGAGATTGTCAATCAATGCATTTGCTAATTGGGCTTCAAAATTATGTGTTAATCCCAGTCTTATACAGCTCAGAGTTCTGAGCACAGTGAATAGTTCCACATGGCACTTTAATGCCTATGCCCTGTGTGCCATGCATGTGCCTTTGACGGACAAGCCTGCCTTGGTTATTCCTAGAGTGGAAAAACCCTGCTAAACCTATCTAGGACATGGCTCTGGTGCTAGCTAGGAAAGTTTCTTGGGAGCCAAGATTATTTAACACACTCTGTGAGACCTGGGATGGATATCACTGAGGATCATCTGACAGCACAGAGAAAACCCAACGGGCCAGCCCCCTGTCCTGTTCCATTCAAGGGACTACAGTGTTGGAAGAACCCATTGTTGGCTTAGTACATCATCGATTTTACTCAGCATGTGCGCAGATATGCCTGAACGTCTGTTTGGTATGTCTGTCAGTAGAATTATGTAATCAATAGTAGTGAATTCACCCCACGGTGGAGCTTGGGTTCATTGTCCTCTTTGTAAAAGAGTTCAGTAATCTTTGAAGTGCCCGAATCTAAGTCCATTGATGAAAACCCATCAGCCATCAGCAGTCTTAGGCCAGTTTCTTCAGAGGGAAATACTGAGGAAAATAGAACCTCTCACAATAGAACTGAACAGAGCTTGCTAGAGTGTAGCCACCAGCCATTCCGTTCTCCCCTTCCCTGCTCAGGGCATGGAAATGCTTTCCTGGCTCTGATGCTAGAAGCTGTTAATGCATCCCAGAAAGTGTTTATAGAACATTCAGCACAAGTGCTCTGCCTCCAGACTTGTGAACGGTGATGCCTGCCATATGCTGGGCCTCCCAAGAATGGGAAGGAAGGCTCCATAATCAGGCCAAAGCCATGAGGCTACCAGCAGAGGCAAAGGCCACAGAACCTGGCCTGAGAAATGAGGCCACTGTGAGGACCCCATAAACACGATGGGGTCTGGGAGGGTCTGATTCCATGATGAAGTCATAACTGGAGGTGAGAATTCCTTACAGTTGTGCCCCTAACCAGGGCCCCCTGGTTGTCCTGCCATCTCCATGGGAAGCATTTGCTCTGGAAGGAATTTGGTTTGAGTGTCCACAGGGTATTGAATATTTTGCTCTGCCCTCCCTATACACCCCAGTCTCTCTCAATATGAGCAAATAGTGGCCAGAAAATAGGCCATCTTCCCTCCAGGACAGCCTGTGCCAAGGACACTCAAACTGCCACCTTCTTCAGTTTTCAGGCTCAGCAAATGAGTGGCTCATCTATTGATCTCACAAAGAAAAACAAGCTTGCAAGAAGAAAGACATTATCAGGCTATGCCTTCACACCAGCCAAAAAACCCCCATGATGTTATTTTCCAAGTCACCAAGAATCCTGTCTTCCAGACCCACCCGAGTACCACCAAGCTTTTCTTGTAATTATACCACCTCTCCCTTCCTTTATATAGTATTTTTGAACTCTGGCATGTGTTGGTGTCTCTTTCATTTTATAAGCACACTGGTCCCTATAGCTCCACATCATGGGAGCAGAGATAATGGCTCAGTGGCCAAGCATTTGCCTCACAGGTCTGAAGCTCTGGAACTCATGCAAAGCCAGATGCATCACATCATCACATGTTTGCAACTCCAGAGCTCCAGCAAGATAGGAGAAAAGGAAATTTCCAGAAGTTCTCGGGCTAGCTAGCCTGGCAAAAACAGAGATCAGCAAAGAGACCCTGCTTCAAACAAGGTAGAAAGTGAAGACAGCATGGAAAGTTGGCCTCTCACCTCCACACATCCATTGTAATATGTGACACACAACTACACAGACAACACACACATAGCACACACACATACACAGAACATATATATATATATATATCACACATATACACACAGCATATACTTACACACACAGAGTATACATACATATACATCATACACACACATACACAGAGCATGTATATATATGTATATACACGTCACACACATACACACACAGCATACACCTACACACACACACAGAGCATGCATACATATACATAATACACACACACATACACAGAGCATGTATATATATACACATCACACACATACACACACAGCATACACCTACACACATACACAGAGCATGCATACATATATATCATACACACACATACACACAGCATATACATAGACACACACACACAAAGAGTTAAAGAAAGGAAGGAAGGAAGGAAGGAAGGAAGGAAGGAAGGAGGGAAGGAAGGAAGGAAGGAAGGAAGGAAGGAAGGAGGGAGGGAGGGAGGGAGGGAAGGAAGGAAGGAAGGAAGGAAGGAAGGAAGGAAGGAAGGAAGGAAGGAAAATTAATTGCCAAAGAAATACTTCCCCCAAACATTCTGTGTCCCTTTTCTGTCATTGGCAAGTTCTTTCAAACTTTTAAGGAACTGGTTGTTTCTCTGGCTCTTAAGCTGACTTGGGAAAAAAAGAAAAAATGATAAAAAAAAAAAGTGTGTTCCTGCTCATTTATGAGGTTAGTAAATCCTTGATCTAAAAACCTGCAAAAGGCAGTGTTAACTAACATGTCTTATGGATTCAGATGCAGTAATTTTTAATAAAATATCATCAAACCAAATCCAGCTGAACATTAAACCCATAATAACCCATACCCCAGGAACTGAAGAGAGATTCACTATTAGAAAAACCTATGAATATTATTCTGTATGTTACAGAAAAGTTTAAAAGAAAGGGTGTGATTATCTAAATAGCGCTGGAGAGCTCTGGTGAGGGAGCAGGCCAGGAATTCCAGTTGTACTCATCCACCACAGGCAACAGGTGGTTCCCTTACAGCTAAGTGGTGATCTGTCAAAACCAAGACTCATTCTCAAATCTTGAAACCAACTGCTGATTGCAACACACATGTGTAAACAGACAACAGGGGCAATTAGTAAGAACGGTGAACAGAGCCTACAGGCAGGCCAAGAGATAGCTGGTTATACCTGAATCAGACACTTGTTCATGAAATCATTTGGACTGCAGCGAAACAGAATGGGAAAGACCAGAAAGATATCAGGATAAATTATTCATAACAATGAAAGCATTTTTAAAAAATCTTTTAAGTAATAGAAAAAAAGTATTTACTTAGTCGGGAGGTCAAAGGCATTGTCTCCCATGGGTCATAGTGAAAAGCCTAAACAAACAGCATATTTGACCCAGTGGACTTAGGTAAATTGATTTCTGCATTTCTCCTGCTATAGGATTTGTTTAAGATGACCATTGGGACCACACATGAACCAGGAAGAACACTTAAAGCTTCCATCTAGTATGGAAATCTATCTCATGAAATAAGACTCAGGTAGGTCACAAAGAAAGCCCTGACTTAATCATTATCTACTTTTCCCAAACCTGGCAGTATTAATTTCTGAAAATCTTGAAAATGTAGTTATTAAATGATGCTTCTTGGAACTAAGTGACAAATCCTGCTCTGCCACAATAATGATATTAGACTATTTTCTGAAATTGTCTAATATTTACTTCTTCCTTTTACCCCATACACAGTCTCTCAGAGAGGAGCACACTGACTTGAACTTGATTATATCTGTATCTGACTGGCCTGTGGTCACGTCTGGGGGCCAGTTTCTTGATTGTTAATTGATGCACAAGGGCCCAGCCTATCACTAGGAGGTAGCATCCTTGTGGGTCTGGGCTGTATAACAGAGGAACTGAGCCAGTGAGTAAACAGTGTATCTCTGCGCTCTCTGTTTCAGGTCTGGCGTCCAGGCTCCTGCTGTGAGTTGCTGCCCTGATCGTCCTCAGTTATGTACTACTATGACCTGGAGGTGTAAGAGGAAATAAACATGTTCACACCCAAGTTACCTTTTGCCAGTGTTTAGTCAATGTCACAGAAACAGAAAGCAAATTAGGACAGCTGGTGAGGATGCTTCCCTAGTCCCGCCTTTCCCTCCAGTTAAGTGACATCCACCGAAATGCCATTTGCAGAAGCCTGACAGACCAGTATGCATTCCCATCATCATCAAGAAATGAACATTCTCTGGTTAGCCTCCTGGTTCAAAGAGAAGGGATGCATGAAGTAAAGCTCCACTAAAGAAGAAGAGCATCCATCAGATCAGAACACTGATGAGATCAAGATGCATAGATGTTTAAAATAGAAAGAAACAAAACAAAAATGTAGGTAAAGAACATCTGGATATGTTCCAATGATTTGAATATGAAACATCCCTTAAGGCTCGTGTGTTGAATCCTTGGACACCAGACAGCAATTCAGAGGTGGTCTTTCTGGAAGGGTATCAGATCATGGGGAGTCTCTGAGTGCATCCTCAGGTTAATGCATGGATAGATTTGTAATTTGGTACCATTATTGTGAGTTCATGAATCCCCAGGGGGCAGTGCCTAACTGAAGAAAGTAGGTCATTCAGGGTCATGTCCTGGAAGCATGTATCTTCTTCGTCACACCCAACCCAGCTTCCTGGTCACTGTGAGGTGAGCAGCTTCTTCTGCTTTGTGTCCCACCACCACCATGGATATCCTGCTTCACCTCAAGTCCAAAGCAATAGAGTCATCTGACCTTGAGCTAAAAGCCCCTAAAACCATTAGCCAGTGTACACCTCTCCTCATTTAAGCTGTTTTTCTCCACATTCACATTTTTACTTCATTCCCAGAACTAAAGACATAAAAAGAACTCCTAATCTAATGTATCACGAAAAGCCATCTCTCCCCCTGACCCTGTTCCCTTCATCCACTCACACCTCCAGCACTGTCCCAGTACAGACCATACTGTACACCTAGTCAAAAGAAACTGCCACACGGTCTCCCCTCCCAGTCCATGAACCTTGTCATTTTGGGCTTCAATCAGGGGCCTCTCTGGAGGCAGTAACCACTTCTTCCAAGAACCACTTTGGGTTCCCAATTTCACCCAATAATTGACAAATCTGAATTTATACAATCTCCCAGAATAAAAGTCTTGTCACAGGAGACTAAGTATGCTACAAAGCAGCCATAACTTTCCAAGTGTGTATTAGCACAGGAGGAGGCTGAAAGACTAAACGATTGAATGAATTCTGAAATGTTTCAATATTTAAAAAGGAAATAAGAACAGAAGAAAACTTAGGTGTACATGTGTTTCCTCCCTATATGATATTATTTCTAAATATGATGCAAAGGCAGAGAACTCAAAAGAGATTCTTGGAGCAGACTACTTGAAAAGTTTCTATGTTGGTACATCAAAATTATGTATAAAAATATAATATGAATGATGCCTTAGGGTTTCTATTGCTGTGAAGAGACACCATGATCCTGGCAATTTTTATAAAGAAAAAACACTTAATTGGAGTGACTTGCATTTGCAGAGGTTTAGCCCATTATCATCATGACACCATGCATGAAGACAAGGTACATATTAGATCTTGACCAGAAGACAACAGGAAGTGGACTGAGACACAGGAAATGGCTTGAGCATATATGAAACCTCAAAGCCTGTCTCTACAGTGGCACACTTCCTCCAACAAGGCCATATGTAGTATCACAAATGAGACTCAGAGCCAATTATTGGGGGAAGGTTGAAATATCAGAGAAAGGAAGCATCACAGTCAGTTCTCACCTCAGCAACTTCCTCAGCCTCGCTCCTGGTTGCTTCTGTCAGTCACCAGTCGCTTCTCCCAGTTGCTTCTGTTCTCTCTGGGTGTCTACAAGCCCTTACATACCCTATCCCATCCAGGTTAGGATTAAAGGCATGTAGCCTTGAACTCACAGAAACAGAAGAAGTTCTGTCTCTGGAGTTGTGGGATCAAGAGTGTATGTCACCACTCCCGGCTTTCCCTGTGCTGGGATTAAAGGTGTGTGTGACTGACTCAGCTGTTTATCTTTGTATTCAAGGTTTAAAAATTTTCTGAGCTATCTGCCTAGGATTTGACTGGGTGCTCTCTCCCCAATATTCAGGTTTTATTAAATATGTAATATATATCCACAGCCATACCCACTCCAAAGCCATACCTCCTAATAGTGCCACTCCCTTTGGAGGTTATTTTCTTTCAAACCACCACAGATGACAAAATTGGGAAAATATTTGCAATGTGTAAATGATAAATGGTTAATCTTCTTTGCTCATGAAGAATACAATGGTGATATATTGTATGTTTAATAAAAATAGTCTAGAATATCAGAGGACAGAGCCACCTACAGGGAGTGGTGACCCATGTCCTTAACCCCATCACTCAGGAAGCAGAGATCTGTCTGGATTTCTGTGAGCCTAACAGAGCCAGGTAGTGTTGGAAAGTTGAATCAGGAAGTGAGAGAGATGGCGTCTTAAGGAGTGGAGGAGTTCAGCTTGGCCTGCCTCTTCCTTTTTAGGCTGAGGACATAGAGGCTTGGAGTTGGAGGATTCATGGAGACAGGGCTGAGGAGTTGGCTGGGTGAGAAGAAGTGGCTATGGTTTGTTTCTCTATCTCTCTGATATTTTAGCTTTTCCCCAATATCTGTCTCTGGGTTTTTACTATAATGCCAAGTACAATTCATGCAATAGAATACTTACAAATTGATAAGAAATTCACAATAGAAAAGGGGAGAACATGAAGATTAAATTTTCTTTTTCTATCTGTGTGCACATTTGTGTATGTAGATGGAGGCCAGAGAAAAACATTAACGTCTTCCTCAATCATTCATTCTCCACCTTAATTTTTGAGGACATGGTCTCTCACTAAACCTGGAATCCACCAAGTATAAGGAATAGCCAGCAGGTGAACCAGGGGATCCTGGTGTCTCCACTCTTCCTTCTGGGATCTGGGATTACAAATTCACAAACCCAAGCTCATCTTTATATGTGGGAGCCAGAAACCTGAACTCAGCCCTTAGGAATGCATAGTAAGCCTTTATCATCCAGCTACCTCTCCCCCACCCTGGTCCCATATTTCTAGTGTTTTAAGGATAAAATACATAAAAGCAATAATACAAATGGCCCGAAAGTATTTTTAAGAATATCTCATTAAGCCAGGCATGGTGACTATGCCTGTAGTGCCAACACTTGGGAAGCTGAAAAGGATAGACACATGTTCAAGACCAGTCTGTACTCTACAATAAATCTAAGGCCAGCCTGGGCACTTCTAGGAAGGCAATTTGATAATAAAAATCAAAAAGCTTATTATGCTCCAGTAACTAAATGAACAGCATGAATGGGCTTTTTTGTAAATGGGGAGATCATAAGAGTGGGTATGAATCTGAGAGGACTGATAACTGAGTTTGATGGGGTGCATGATGGAAAATCACCAAATAAGAAATTAAAAAATGAAAAAGAATTTTAAAAACCTTGAATTTTCATATAGATTTGGCCCCAAAACAATGTCTAACCAAGAACTTTTTCTATAACTCTATTTAAATCAAATAATCCCAGACATGCACATAGGTGGGTCCTCAGGCACAGCTACAGTAGACCTTTGCAACAGGAAGAAAAACCTGGGACTAAGGTTCAACATCAAAGAACATTAATGGAGTCTGATATAGTCAAATGATGCAATCTTATAAATGCGGCAAGTATTATTAGAGTAAAATCTCCTCACATTGTTTACATTTTTAATTGTTAAAGTGAGTATTATGTATTCTCTTTATGTGTTTGAGAGTCTATGTATGAATGTGTGTGTGTGTGTGTGTGTGTGTGCTTGCACATATGTGTTCATGCATGTGGAAGCCAGAGGTTAACCTGGCATATTGTTACCCAGTCATTGTTTGTGTGTCCCCACTTTTTATTTTGAAAAAGGTTTCTCATAGGTCTAAGACTTACCAAATAGTGTAAGCCCCAGAGATCTGCCTGTCTCCCCATCCCCAGAGCTGGGATTACAGGCAGACGCCATCATGGCTGACATTTTTATGTGGGTTCTGAGGATGAGGCTCGGGTCCTCATACTAGCTGTGTATCACAAAGCGATTACCAGCTAAGCCACGTGATAAGTGATAAGTCCATTATCACTTATTTAAATAAATGTACATGCTAATGTTCCAAGACCAGAGATACTTTCAGGAAACTCCTAAGAAACTGATAGAATTCAGGACAGCGATATTTGGCTGTACCTTTGTCTGTCCTTTCCTGCACATCTCAGACTTCCATACTGAATTGTGCTGCTGTTGCTTTTAACTCAGAAACACACACACACACACACACACACACACACACACACATGGACTCCCACACTTGCACACCCCACACATACTCACATACAGGTAAGTTCAAAAGAGTAGACTTTACTAAATTGCAAATTACTTTTATTAATACAATAGCTAGTCTTCCTGATTTTAAAAGTACTTTCAAAGGAAAATTCTCTGAAGTGTCCAAATGAATGCTTGGAGAACAAATGGGTTTCTGCGAATTTGGCCACAATAATTTATAGCATACATTGGCTGGAGCTGTTCAGCACTGACAAATTCCAGGAAGTAATTGCATAAAATACTTGGAGAGGAAATTGCTTTATGCTTCCATGCTATTTATGGAAATTAGCATCTTTGTAAAAATAAACCAAGAATGATCGCAATCGTAAACCCTGAACTGTATCTTCCACGCTGCTAGGTTTGTGCTTTCAGACCATTAGCGGCTGTGGAAGAATACTGACTACTTAATTTGCCCCTGTTATGAAACAATTACATATAATTGTAGTTTTCTTCTTCCTCTTGTATCTCTACTGTCTTGCTTTCTTCCAGAAGCATCCCGCATGGACTTCAGATATGCTGAAGTGCAATTTTGGGAGAAAACTTTCTTGACATTCCATTTCTCTGCCAAAAACTACGAATATCCTGTTTTCGACATCCCAACCTTCTCTAATCCCCATCAGTCCCTTAAATCTAGTCCTTCAACATGAACCAAACATTTCCCAGGATCAAGGTGAACTTTCACGTCCTAAGCCTAATTAAAAACCTGAAGGGGCTGCAGAGTCCCAGCGCATTTTGGAGCCAGGGCAGATAAACTCTGCCTGTCACCATACCCACAGCTCCTGCTGAGGGAATTTGCAAAGCTACCCACCACCACATTGAACTGAGCAAACAGACAACTACAGGGGTCCCAGAAGGACAGACTCAGACCACGACCAGAGGTGAGGAGGGGTCACCAGGCCCAAGCGCCTATATCCCAGCCAGGGAGGGAGACTTGAGCTCCCATCAGTTTCGGTTCCGCTTCCAGGACCAAGTGCTGTCTGCAGAGTCCCAGCGCACTCTGGAGCAGAGGCAGATAAACTCTGCCTGTCACCATACCCACAGCTCCTGCTGAGGGAATTTGCACGGCTACCCACCGCCACATCGAACTGAGTGAACAGACAACTACAGGAGTCCCCGAAGGATGGAAGACAGAATCTCAGAAGTGGAAGACTCAGTAGCTCAAATAGATATATCAGTCAAAGAAAATACTAAAACTAAAAAAGCCATAACTCAAAATGTTCAGGAAATCTGGGACACCATGAAAAGACCTAATCTGAGAATAATAGGAATAGAAGAAGGAGAAGACTACCAGCTCATAGGCACAGATAATGTTTTCAATAAAATCATAGAAGAAAACTTTTCTAACCTGAAGAAGGAAATGCCTATAAAGATACAAGAAGCTTACAGAACACCAAATAGATATGATCCCAAAAAAAAGTCAGTGTGCCACATTATAATCAAGCCACAAAACATACAGAACAAAGAAAAAATTTTAAGAGCTGCAAAAGAAAAGGGCCAACTCACATATAAAGGCAGACCCATCAGAATAACGCCTGACTA